>CAWVNO010001065.1:0-26959 GCA_963930645.1 Salticus scenicus
TTTATAATCAGTTTCACTGCATGCGAAAGACGCACCACATCTCATTTTCTGAAATTCGAATATTGATGTACACATTAACAAGACTAAGAGGTAAATACTAATTTTATATTTGAATTATATTATACATTACTAGCAGACCCGGCCACGCGTTGCTGTGACTAAGTTATACGTTGAATTATACGGCTGTAAACTATTTAGTACAGTCAAATTATTATTTACGAACAAAGACGAAATCGTTGTAGCCGATGTAAAAACCCACAGGGTTGAGATTTGAAACTTAGGTCAAAATTTGGAAGCGATTGATAAAAATTTTCGTAGTGTTGATATTAAGCACAAATTAATTTTATTGTAGGGTGCTATAAATTTTAATGGAGAAGTGATATATATTATTTCTAATGCTACTTTGGATAAAATTGCTAAAATGACTAATATATAAATTAAATTCTATTAAAATAAAAGTATAAAAGAAACAGACGATTTTAAAATCAATTTTTATGGAGGAGTGAAATATAATATATGCTATAATGGATAATTTTACTATAAAATGACCTCATCATTTTAAATATTTTAAAGAGGGCAACAGCTGTAGTTATAAAAAGGAAAACAATAAGGCTAAACCAGAAAAAGAAGTAAATTTGATAAATATTTTAAAACTTTAAAATTGGAAATCTTATGAAATATTGGACATTTAAAGTAAATACATGTATCATTATAAATAGAAAAAGATTTTGTAAAAGTTTAGTGTATTTTAACGAAGTGATGAGAAGTTTTTGAGTATGTTAAAATTTTAATAGTAAATTCAAGTTAATAAAGATGGGAAACATTGAGGATTAAGATAAGAATAATTATAAGATAAAAAAAAAAAAAAAAAAAAAAAACTTTTTATATACCATGCTTTTAAATTTTAATATACTAATAATATACTAATTAAAAGGAAAATAGTAAATATTCTATCATAGTTTGAAGTCAAATTTGTTTTCAAATGTCTAAATAAAATATCTGATGTAAGATACTAATATTTTGCAGCGGAATAGATTTCATTTCTGTCATCCTTGGCGAAAAAAAAAAAAAGAATATCGCCAAATTATCTGGCGAAAATATTTAATTCCTTTCAAAAATCATGGTTATTTTAACAACTTATATTAAAAGAGTAGTGAATAATATGAAACAATATTTCGTACAATACATATTACATGTCATACATACGTACAATGAATAATACATATTACATTTCGTACAATGCATACATCTGGCATGTATATTTTCGTGTTACGCTTTTGATCGCCAAATAATAATAATAATAATAAAAAAAGCCAAGGGCGACAGAGTTTTGAAATTTAAAATTAAAATTTTGTCAATTTGACAG
The DNA here is from genome assembly GCA_963930645.1 of Salticus scenicus. Lineage (NCBI taxonomy): Eukaryota > Metazoa > Arthropoda > Arachnida > Araneae > Salticidae > Salticus > Salticus scenicus. The sequence continues at coordinate 1,367 of CAWVNO010001065.1, forward strand.
CAAAATAATTCAATTTAACATCCGCGATAACTAATACATATCTATACCCAAATATAAGGATTAAAATCGGGAAATAAATTTCCTCGATTTTTAATAATTTCTTACAAAAAATCCAGTGGGCAATTAACATAGGAAATCTTTTACTTGGCTGCACAGACGGTCAGTGAGTCACACTTCGCTTGCGTATAGAACTCATAGATATAGTATAGCATATATAGAATAGAGTGATCATTGGGGAGAAAAAAGTTATTCCTTTTCATTTGGGAAAAGACGACGTTTTTACCAAGATATGGCCGTCTTTCCCCGAGTGAATACACGCGGGAATACATACTAATATTTTAGCAAATAAAATTTATGAATAATTTATTTGCTAAAGGGGAATGGAAGACTCCAGATACAGTTTCAAATTCATATTTCTTTCTTTCTTTTCTTTTCTTTTTTTTTTTTTTTCAATACCACTTAATCACTGTTTCCAAAGCTTTTATTTATTTTTTTTTTTTTTTTTTTTTTTCGGCATCAAACATCTTTGTACGATAACATGGGGATGAGAGATCTATATATATTACTATATCTATGATAGAACTACATTAGCACTTTATCAATGTGTATAAAATCTTTAAATTGATTATGACGTCAATTTTCGTGAGATGCATAATTTAACTTTTTATAATTTTTTAACGTTCACGTTTGATTAAATGTATTTATTTTTATGTTGAAAGAAAATGAACTCGTATTTTTTTTTTTTTTTTTTTTTTTTTTGGCAACAATTAAATTAATGGAACTCACAGATATTTTGGAGCAACTTTAATAAAGGTCTATAATTAACAAATAATTGCAATAAAACAATATTGTGACAATAAATTGAGATAAAAACTATCCTATCTCTCAAGTTGGACCAAACTGCACACAGTGTGCAAAATTTCATTAAAATCGGTTCCTTAGTTTAGGAGTTTACCCCGGACAAACATCGTGACACGTAATTTATATATATATACAGATTATTATTGCCTTGTTTTAAAACTCACTCATGTTTGAAAAGATTTTTAATTTTTTTTATCATTGTAATGATAAATATTTTCATATTCAATATATTCGGAGAATTAATGCGAATTCTATCACTTTTATTTGTCTTTGCACCCGAGGTTTAACTTCAGTATATATGCTTGAAATGAAATGTCCTGTCATTTTAATGCTTTCATTAAGGTGCAATAGCAAATGACTGTCCCTTTAGTTAAATTTCTAAAAATTAAAAAAATATGTATATATTTAATATTTCAAATATAAATTATTAATATTTAAATTATCAAAGCTGATAAACAGAAGTGTTGGGTTCGATCCCAGGTCGCGCTCGTCGACTTAACTGTTCGGAGCTTTTTGTGGTTTTCTCCAAAACTCGCGTAAATTCGGACTAAAAACCCTTAGAAAGACGCCCAATGAGGGCATTCCCCCTATAAGCTAGGACCTGGTATAGTCAATCGGTCTTATGCTATACAACCAACCTAATATATAAATTTCAAAACTATCTGAAATAATCGTAATAATAAAAAATAAATTTTGTGCGTGATAACCATATATATATATATATATATATATATATACATACTTACATTAATATCATTATTGCTGTTATTATACTTACAAAGCTTAAAATCCAAACTTCCGAATAGAAATACTGTATTCATGATTTTGTGATTCTAGCCAATCTAAAAATTTCCAGCAAAAAGGAAAATTGAGAATGATTTTTTCAAAATTGTTTTTCAATATTTTAAATACACTTTAACACTTGTTTTTTTTAGCTTATTCATTTCCATTTAAGAATTTTTCTTAGTCTGATTTGATTTCTTGTTAACTTATAATATAGTTTAGTTGGAGGATTTAAGGCTGATTGACTCCGCATGTGTCCTAGGCCTATAGGGGAAATGTCCTCCGTGATATTCTTTCTAAGGGGTCCTAGCCCATATTTATGCGAGTTTCGGAGGAAACCACGGAAAACTCCGAACGGCTAGGCCGATGAGCGCTTCCTGGAATCGAACCCGGCAGCTCCCATCTACCAGCATTGAGCGCAGAACCATTCAGCCGCTGGTGGGCCCTTATAATATTATAAGAAAATGTATATTTATTAAAAAATATTAAGTTGTTTATCATTAATTTTTAAGAGGGAAAGAGCTGATTATTTTTGATGAATATAGTATTAAAAAATTATCTAATTCTGTAATTTAAATAAGTAGTAGTTAAGAGAAAAATTAATTCGTATTCGGATTAGTATGTCCCGTACAGATTTAGCTTACAGAATACCAAAAATCTGTATTTAGAAAATTAAACTTATTTCTCAATCAAGAATATATTCATCCAACGTTGGCAATAATTCTCTGTCTTACGGCTTTTTCTGAACATAGAATTTTTCCCTATTTAATCGTAAAAAAATTATTCAAAATCTTGTTAAAGGACGTTATATAAAAATTACTGAAGATTAAGATAGGAAACATTCACAGTTTGAACAGCGGGATTTTGGAAGAATTGGACAGAAAAATGTTCTTTTTTTTCTAATCCATTTACTAAAGTATTTTATAAGCAATACTAATAAAGGGAAAAGGAGGCTCTTTAGCTGTTGTCGCTGATAGCGAAACCCCGTGATATTATATGGGGAAACCTGTAATGTAAATTACTTATTACCTAATGTATTTTTTAAAATAATGTTTAGATATTTCACAATCGTTAAAATAATTCATCCTTTCAACAAATTGATTTTTTTTTTCTAATGTTCTGTTCTAAAACTTTAAAATGCGGATAATTAACTAAAATTATTTTTCGCCCTTTACAGCTTCAAAACAAAATGTTAAAAATTTAAGAAATCCGTTTTAGGAAAACAAAAATCAGTTTAATGATATTACGAGTTTGACTGTCAGCGTCGACTGGTAAAGCATCCCCTTAAAATTAAAAACTGAGCAAAATAATAACTCACGCTAAGACATTGATTGATTTTATGTAATGATGATGTATGTAAATTTGGAAGATAATAAATGAAGCTACGTCGTAATCTCCCCCCCCCCCCCAAAAAAAAAAAAAAAAAAAAAAAAAAAAAAAACTTTAAAAATGCTCTGTGTTCATCAGCATCACTAGCTGTATTCATAATATTTGAAATTTTAAAATAAAATAAGTATTTTGCCAAAATATATATATATAAATTTATTCTGTCGAAAAATTATTCTATGGAAGTCAGTTAAGATCTTACTTTTATTTATTTATTTATTTATTGGATATAATTGAGGAAATTGCCAAAATTTACCTTGTCAAAGGAAATTGCTTGAGAATGATAATTATTTTCGCTTACTTATATGTTACACAAAACTTTGTTTAGAGTTCTATACTTCACGTTGCCTTTATAGGATAATTTCGCATTTTGAGTTGCCTTGAATATAGAAATAAAACTTTTAACAGCTCCTCTATGGTTATATTATCGCAATAAATAAAAAGAAATAAACGGAAGAAATTTAAATTTAGAATGCTAAAGATTATTTGGAAATGCTACTTGAAATTTTTGTCTAAGATCAGTAAGTTACTGATACAAGTTCTCTAAAGAACTTGAAATGCATATTTTAAAATTTCCTTACAACTTTAAGTTTTTTTTTATGAATATGTAAATAATTGAATGGGGCATTGGGGGGAAGAGGGGGAATCCCGTCACTCAGAAATATAATATATATAAAACAATTTATACGAATTCAGATTTCTATTTTTAATTTCATTAACTTTATATACTAAAGAAAGTATTGCTGTTTGCTGAATTTTCGAAAATAAGATTTCACTACCTTTTCAAGTTTTAAGTCATAAATGATATTTTTACTTTCTTCTACATTCAATAGAAGAAAATATTGGATTCGTAAAAATTTTCGACCTCGGGTTTTTGATGGATTTACACGTTTTGAGAGCTGTAGAACACGATTTGACAATTTTTAGAAAATGTCTTTCTGTCTGTCTGTGTGTGTGTGTGTGACAAAATTTTATGGCAACTGTATCTCAGGAACTACTGCACATAATTTCATACAAATTGGTATGTAGTTGCACCTTGACATAAATTAGTGCCTATCAACTTTTGGTAAAAATTGTCTTACAGGTTGCGTTTCCATCCCACTTTTTCTAAATTTTTAACATGGTGATATAGGACAAAATTTTGTATAAATGTACATAAAGAGAATTATTTTTTAGTAATCATTATGAAATTTACAAGAATTATGTATGATAGAGATAGTCAACTGGAAAAATTTTTTTGTATGTGTAGGAACCTCGCCACCCCCCCTGGGGGGGGGGAAGTTCCCCCTCGAGGGAAGTAAATTTTCAAGATGGGTATCTTTCGAAAGGTATCGTCAATACCTTTAAAACGAATGGTTGAACTATAAATCTGTGATAATTTAAAACAAAGTTATCGATTCTTTAAAATTTTAACGAAAAAAAAACTTAGAAAAAAAAAAATCGTTTTTTTTTTTTTTTTTTTTTTTTGCGAAACTTAACCAAACTTGGTATTTAGTTGGTCCCTGACATAAACTGGTGCTTATTACATCTGGGGATCAATCGCTCAACAGGTGGCGCTATGATTGCATTTTTTCTAAATTCCTAACATGGCAGTATAGGACAAAATTTGGTATAAATGTACATAATGAGAATTATTCTTAACCTGTGATTGTAAAGTTAATATGAATTATTGATAATAGTGGTAGTTAATTAGGAAAAAAAAGTTTGTGCATGTGGGGGCATCGCTCCCCTACCCCCCCCGGCGAGAAGTACCCCACGGGGGGGGGGGGAATCTTCCGAAAGGTTTCGTCAATACTTTTAAAACGAATGGTTGAGCTATAAATATGTGATAATTTACAACAAAGTTATCGATTTTTTTTTTTTTACCTTTAACGGAAAAAAACTTGGAAAAAATCGTTTTTTTTTTTTTTTTTTTTTTTTTTTTTTTTAAATATTCTTACTGAGTGAATTTGTATAGGGAAAATATAGAAGAAAGTCTTGTGGTGGCCACAACATACTAGTTTAAAACTGGATTGACCTCTGAGATAATTTGTTCTTGAGACAATTTGTACGCAAACTAACAAGTTGACACACATGCTTATTTCTGTATAGTAAGCTAAATAGCAAGGAAATTTTCTAATGATTTATCCAAGAATACAAAACCAACATTGACTGTGGCGCAATCAAACAAAGATTAATTAAATCAAACCATTACACTATTTTTAAAATAGTATTATACTTCAAAACAACGGAACCTGAACCTGCAAATGATGGAATTTGTCTCCTATTAATAAGTTTTCTCATGTGAATAATCAAACGTATTGGAAATTTGAGAATAAAAACCACGCAAAAACAGTGGGTCCACTATTCAGAAGTGTCCGCTAAATAATTTTTACTACACTTAAATTAATAAGTTATAATTAAGAATTATAAGTTTAAAATTTAATTAAGCATTAAATTAAAAGAAATCTTAATGGTAATTGGTAATTTTAAAAAAAATGTAAATTACCTATGAAGGTGTTCACAGAGGAGATCTACTTAGAAAAGAAAAGACAAAAAAAAAAAAAAAAAAAAAAAAAAGCACCTAAAAATGAACTTCTAATGAGTTTCGCTCCTTTTTAAAAATGAACTTGAGTTGAGCGCGTTCATTTTTTCAGACATGAGTTTGAACGCGAACTAACTCGTTTTTTGCACGATGAACTTGAGTTTGAACTAGTTCGTTTTTTTTCGTGAACTTGCACAACACTGCTCGGACAGCATCTGTCCGAGAAAAAATGAGGTCTTCTGAGGGGCTGTGACACTTTTCGTCTTGCAGAAGGGGAAGAAATTTAAGAAGAGAAGAAGGGCGGAGATTGTGGTCGTAAAAGTGTCAAATCGGTAAATAATGACCTTTCACTGCAATATCGTACTTGAGTGTGTCTCCTTTTAATCACACTTAAGTTGTGGAAACCTATTCTTCCTATGCATATAGTGAAAGTTCTCATGTGTTTACTAGTTTTTCTGCTTAATTTGAGATTGATTTACATTTTAATTAAAGAGATAAAATGACAAATACTTTATTTAAAAAGAAATAGAATATATTGTTGTGATATGGGATGAATTATCCGATTCTCATTTCAGTCTTCAGTAGTTAACAATAATTATTTCTTTTATTATATATTTTATATTCACATTGTCATTCTACATTTACATTAAATATAAATTATTTTATATTTAATAGTTTAAGCCCAAACTTTTACCATCAAAATTTAAATATTTCAAAAAACAGTTTAACATTAAAGCCATATTAAAACTTGGAATCAAAAATTCAAAATACATCGAAAATAATGAATAAATATTAATTTAAATACTAAGATTTGAGATATAGTTTGCATATTAAGAAAAATTAAACCACTATAAACGCCCATGACTAAACTTGGATTCGAACCTTGCTCCTATAAATTGATGGCCAGAGCGCTAACCAGTGTATCAGATAAACAGCGAATAATTAGAAAAGAGAAAAATAGAATGTAATAGATATATTTATATATAGATTAAAATACCTATTAAATAGTTAAAATATAATATTAATCAGTTTGGAACTGATTCTAACTGGACAGTTTAAAGTGTAAAATTTTAATATGAGATGAGGAAACTTTCTAATTAACGAAATTAATATACGAATTAATATAAGAAATTTCTAATTAACTTCTTTAAACAACTGAGCAAATTAATTTTGGAAAGTTTTATTTGATATAAAATTCTGTGTGAGAGGGCACAATATATCATGTATTATGTACGCTATATATCATTCCGTATTCATTATGAATGAATTATATACGCACCAAACAATACATTCAAATTTATCACAGAAAATCTGATATGTTGTGGCCATCACAAAATTTTCTTTTGTATAATTTCTTACAAAAATTCACTCAGTACAAATTATTTAAGAAAATTATTTTTCATGATAAATGTGGACGATTTTTATCTCACAGAAAACCTAAGAGTCAAAAGAAAGCTAATTTTGTGCGCTATAGACGACATCTGAAAAATACGTTTTCTTTGGAAGTATTTTTTTTTTATATATATCGGTAACTTTTTTAATTTTGTTTTAATATACTACAGATCTATGTTTCAAACATTTGTTTTAAAGGTATTGACGAGTTCTTTTACAAAATACATCCTTAGAAATTAGGTATAGGGAGGGAAGTGATGCCCCTAAATTTTATCTATTTTTTCCTTTTTGACAAATTCTATTATAAATAAATTCATATATATTTTTCAATTTCACATTGAATGGTTAAAAACGAAATTTTTACAAATTTTCGTCCTGTACTGCCATAAAGTGAAGAATTTTAGAACTTTATAAAATTTAGCAATTAATAGATACATGATTAATACCAACAGCATTCAAATATAAGTAATTTTAATTCAATTTAAAAGTTAGCACTCTATATAATTCTTTAAATTTATATCTTCAGTTGAGGAAATGAAGTACTTTGAAAGCTTTTAGTCTCTTATAACTTTAAATGTTTCTTATAATATATGATAATACTAATAATAAATAATTCATCATTATAATGATCAGACACCAGAAGGAAGACGGGAATTAATGAACAAACAACAACATATGGAAACGAAGCCTTATACACGGCAAAAGTTATTTAAAAAGTCAATATGCATTGTTTCTAAAACATTACTGGATGAGATTATATAATAGAAAATAATTATAATAACCAGAAGAAGAAGAAGGAGCTGAGGCCACCACGGCTTAAGACGGGTGGATTGGGTTAAACTAGTTTGGTGCCCAACGTTTTTCCAAATCCTTTGCAAAATCAAATGGTAACAAAGTAAAAATGAAAATTAAATTTACCGTAAAAAGAGAAAAAAATGTAGCAAAAAGGAAAATTTAAAGCTTAACGAGAAAACCATGAAAGATTTAATTAATTAACATAGTATTTATATGACTATGAAGAAAAAGAAATATGTATAATAATAAATACAATAAAGGCGATGTTAATTTAAACATATGCTATGTATTAATTACAGTTAACCCCCATTTTGAAACTTAAATAATTTATTAAATTTATAAATTTTACATAGTATTGTTAATATTTAATATTAAAATTATTATAATATATTTCAATCGAAATAAATTTGCTGCATAAAATACATAAGATCAAAAATTAATTGTATATAACTGAAATGCAGTGATTCTTTCTTTCTTCTTCTTTCTTTAATTTTGTTCAACAAGAAAAGAAAACAGATTACTGTGAAAATTAACGCTTAGAAATCGAATAATATTTATATTTAAAAAACTCTTTCAAAAAGAACAGTCAAAGATAGTCGTTTCAAGTATCTTTCTGTATTTCTCCAAAATGATTTTTTGGAGAAATCTGTGGTGTAATATCACCCCAACTGCTGTAGGGTAAAAGAGGCTAGTTACTGGAAAAGCAGTGGAAGAAAGAGGTTCCTCCTCCTAATTGACTTTTCCCCGAAATCATTCAGTGAGCAACCAGACTGCTTTAATAAAGAAGCATCACAAAACTGGCGTTGTAAAAATTATTACTTACAAACTTTGAATAAACACCATAAAATGCAATAAACTCGCAACAATTGTTTCGGGTCGAAAAAACCACGACCCTTCATCAGGCGAACAAAGTAAGCACGAGTGCTGCAATCAAAGCGGCAACGACCCTTCATCAGGCGAACAAAGTAAGCACGAGTGCTGCAATCAAAGCGGCAACGCACCAACGTTGCCGCTTTGATTGCAGCACTCGTGCTTACTTTGTTCGCCTGATGAAGGGTCGTGGTTTTTTCGACCCGAAACAATTGTTGCGAGTTTATTGCATTTTATGGTGTTTATTCAAAGTTTGTAAGTAATAACCAGACTGCTATTTACTACCCCCCAAAAGCTTAGAGAGCCCCTCAGAAGAACTGTAAAATTTTTAGCATAGCCCACGTCAAAAGGTTAATCGAATTGTCTTATAGGTTTTCCCCTTGATTTTACATCCACAAACTAAAGTAGGCACAATTTTATTAAAGAATCCCCTTGGCGACTTTTATTATCTCTTGCCAGTTTGGTGATGAATCAAAATGGCTATTGCAATTGAATAAAAAAAAAACAAACACTTTGCAAAAATCGCCCGAGCAACTTAGGAGCCAGTTTTCAAATTTCGTTAAGCGGTCCTATACTAAAGCTGTACCTTAATGTCAATGCATTTTTAGTCTATTCAATTCCTATTATTAGTTCACAATTTCCCTATATCACAATTTCCCTGCAATCGATTTTTAACTAACTTCCCGACTAGCTAGAAATTTAAAACTTTCAGGATTGCTCAAAACACGGTGACAACACAATACTTCGAATTTTTGATTAGTTTTCTTACAATTAATTAAAATATGAAAATAATAACATCCTAATAGCGTTTCAATATTAGCTATAATTTAATTGTTGCCAAAAAAAATTAATTTTTTTTGACATAAAAATAAATACATTTAATTAAACGTGAACATTAAAAAATTATAAAAAGTTAAATTATGCATATCACAAAAATTGACGTCATTATCACTTTAAAAATTTTATGCATATTGATAAGACCTCTATAATTCATCAGAAAATTTAAAACATGGTATATAAAAAGTTTTTTTTTAATCTTATAATTATTTTTATTTCATTTTTCACATGCACTTTTATTTCCTAATTCAAAATTGTTTAAAAAAAAAAAAAAAAAAAAAAAAAAAACTTTTTCGATAGTGTTTGTATGTAGGAATTGACTTAAAAAATTTTCTTTTTATATTCCTTGTTTTAAAGTAACCGTGTTTCTAATCAACATAATGAACCTCAAATAGTTGAATGTCATTTATATTTTCTTAACAGCTGTATATGACGGTACTTAACCTTGTTTTTCATTTGCTGAAAAATAGGGCACAAAACTTTAGTATAAGACTCACTTGGCGAAATTTGTGATTTTTTTTCTTTCGCATTTTTTATTCAATCTTCCAAATAAAGAATAATTTTTTATTTCTTTATTTCAATAAAGTGTTTTAGCAATGATAACAGTTTACAGTGTTACTTTTCGGGCACTTGTTTTATTAGGCTTATTAATAAAGAAAATAAGCTTTTAAAAGATTAGCTTATTATTAAGAAGCTGTTTATAAGATTAAAAAAAAAAAAAAAAAGAATAAATAAACAATCATGCTTATGTTGTTGCAAGTTGTGAATTTTTCAATGATTTTTACTCTAACTTACATTTTACAGAGAGCCAAAAATTAATCTTATAGAGAGGAATACAGCTTTCAGATTGTTTTTGTTTTTCGTTCATGATCAATTATAACTTGAGAGTGATTCATAATTTGATCTATTGTAGTTAATAATTTTGAATCCATTAAATGTGGAGTTCGAACACAGGACCAGCTTGTCAGCCTGGCAGTTCAGAGATTTTTCTGAAACTTACATGAATGTGAGCTGGGACTCTTTATAAAGAGACCCACGGAAAGGCCACCACCCAGGCTTAGGGTCCTCTCATAGTCAATTTATGTTAACACAACACCCCCCATTATATGTGTGTGTGTGGGGGGGGGGGGGGTGGTGATCTTTTAAGGATTTTCTTTAATGAAATCTTGTGTACAAATGCGAGTAATTCAGAAAATTGTGAAGTTTAAATTGACATGGACAACCAGTATAATATCCAATAATGGTAAAGGGCAAAACTGGATCGTGTTGTGTAGGTTGGGACTGATTGACTATGCAAGGGTTCTAGGCCATGTTTATGCAAGTTTCAGGGGAAACCCTGTAAAACTCCAAACAGCTAAGATGAATGTGACTTAGGATCGAACACAGCATCTTCTCCCTTATGGTCATATCACATGAGGGATTTCGCTCAGCCTTTTTACTAAACACAGCATGATAAATTTTTCTGAAAGACAGTCTAAAACGTTGATGACACACTGACCTCGAATCTTTTAAAAACCATCAACACACATTTCACTAACAGCCTTAAAAAAAAAAAAAAAAAAAAAAAAAAAACTAATGACTGCTTTCTTTTTTAGTTAAAAATACAAGAAAATTTAATTTTTTCTTCCGACAGTGCTAATGCTTAATATTTAATAGTCTAAATTAATGTTTTGAAACAACAAATTAGAGGTGAAATTGATAGTAAATTGAGGTAGAAGATAAAACGTATGGGAGGGGGATTTTTTTTTTTTTCTCCTCACAGGTACAAAACTTCAGCACATCTAACACACACACACACACACAGTCAGTTTCTGAATGGTCAAATCATGTTTAGAACATCTTTTACCCCTTGAACTGCAATTTATTTTTAGTCTACACTGCTCATGCAGACAATTTAATTTACTTGGTTTTAATAGGTGGGATTCATATAGAAACTTTCGGTTTTGTTGCTCAAATAATTTGTTATTATTAAAAATAATATTTGTTTCACACATTTATATGAATGTTTATTGTTATATATACATATAAGAACATAATTAGTGTTACGAAATTCATGACGAGCTGGACTCATCATTTAAGTTCAAGGGGTTAAATATGCAATCCATTGAAGACTAGTAGTTGAAAGATTTTACGAATCCAATACTTTCTTTTATGAATATAGCAGAAAGTAAAAATATGTTTTAAAAGAATATTTTTTATGGACTTTCATATATTTTGATAGATTCTTGTAAAAAAGGCTAGAAAATATTTTTAATTTAGGATGTATAAGGTTTAACTTTCGACTCGAAAAATTACAATTAAAAATAAAAATATTTTTCAGCTCAATTTTCTATGAATAATTAAGACATTAAAGGAATTCTTTCAAATACAAGTTTCGTGACATATTAACTAAAACTTCTGATGAAGAAATTACTCGAATGTAAAATTATATATGTATATATATATATATATAAAGCTAATCGTTATATTAATAATTTATCCAGTCACCATATTTAAAAAGGTATAAATTTCAAAACATTCAATTGACTAACTAATTCAGTCCTAAATAATAATAATGAAAAAAAAAAAAGATTTAATTCTAGAATTGTAAAAATTTCCTGTTAAATTTTAACATTTTCAGGTAAATAATCGACAAAATTCATAAATTAAATACATAATAAAACTGGAAAACTTATTAATAAAAGAATAATTCGACAACAGAAAGGTATTATTAAGTATGACAAAATCTCATAACATGACTGGTGCAAAATGCAATGCTATACAGCAACTACTGTATTCGAATAATATTCATGTTTTAGTTATAAAGTAATAGAATCCATAAGTATTATGGATACGTTATTAAATAAATCACGTCGTGAAGAAATCTTATGAAAATTTGATTGGCCTAACGGCCGATCGCTTTTTCCTAAGAAATATGAATCTGTATGATATTATATCCTTTTATATGGGCTGCATCGAGCTTAATTTTTAAATGTATTTTTTATTTCAAACACATTCTGAAACATCTGCATAAGTAGAACGAAATATAAACGATTTAAATATCTCTATGAGCAAAAACAGCCATAGTCGTCAATGGTGGGAACGAGTGCTTTCTGCCAACCACTCCCGAGAGTTGAGATGTTTGTTTACAAACAAGAAACTGCCCTGTAGAGCGCCCGATCCACGACCGGTCGAAAGATTCCGAGCCAAAGCGTTCAGTGGTGTCGACCGATCGAGAGTCACATCGTTCAGTGGAATGGACCGATCTCGACCGGTCGTGGATGAGAAAGCCCAGAAAAATTTCTTGATCCATTGGGTCACGTGATGGATCAAATGCGCAACAGGTTGAAAATCAGGCTCTGATTGACATTACGCAGTGAAAACCTGAACAATGAACATCTGTTTTTGACAATGATTGTTTATTTGTTTGATTAGCTGAGGATTAATACAGATGTACCTATTTATATGCATTGTTTGTGCTGTAGAAAATAAGGTAAGTAATTCCATAAAAGGCTAAACTATATTATGTTTATTTATTTATTGTGTAAAAAAGATTTTTTACGTAATAACGATTTTCGATACGTAATTTTTTTTATTGATGAACGTAACATTCAAACATAAAATTAAAACAAAAATTTACACAATTTTAATTGAAACAAAAAAAAAATATTTTTTTTTTTAATTCGGACGCTATCATATTTTGTTAATTTAATATATAAAAATAAGCTGGTAAAAATTATATTTCTTTTTTTTTTTTTTTTCAGACAAAGCTTTTCATTCATGCGATTGTTTTTTGTTTACAAATAGAAAAGTTTGTAAACGATTGTATTTTTTACCTTTAAAACAATAAGTTAACTATAAGTAAATAAATTAAAATCCTTCCACATATTTTTAATTTAGGTAAAAATAAGTTTAAGATGTCAATTATTAAATTTAATAAACAAAACGGACTGTAAAAAAAGTAGCTATAAAATTATGCAGTGCTGTTTACATTGCTAGTTTATTTTAATATTCAGTCGGTAATAGGAGAAAAAGGTCTTTATATTGATTCATAAATCGAAGAAGAAAATAAGATTATTTTTTATATGAATCCATTATATTAACTGAACAGCATATTTCATATTTTATATTATTTATTTATTTATTTATTTATTTTTTTTTTTCAAAAACGTTTTGTTGTACATTTCTGTTCATAATAAAATTCGAAGAGAAAGAAAGGTGTTTTAAGTGCTCATTTAAGATAAATCTACTCTGCTCCTTTAAAAATAAATGTAACGTAACATTCTTAACATTTTCATGATCAAAGTTTATACGTGAATTTAGAAAAATCATAACCAAAGTAATGTATATTAGTAATTTGTCAGTACAATCAATTAATAGCTTCTTATTTTTTGTTAGCAGAGTACAGAATTCTACATTAATAAGAAAGAAGTAAAACTGTTATTACATAAAATATCTTTTTTTTTTTTTTTTTTTTTTTTTTTTTTTTTAAGAAAAAACGTAATATAGTTTAGCATTTTATAGAATTACGTATTAAAAGTCCAGACAAAATAAACAACAGAAATACAATAAATAACTTGCTAATACAGGTCAAATTAGATAGATGGCGCTGCTCCCATGACGTCAAAATTGTTCCAAAGCGTTCAGTAGATTCCTGGCCCGATCAAGACCGGTCCAGGATCAGTGACGTCATCGCCCGGTCGCATTGATCCATCTCGGGTGCTCTACTGAACACGCTCTGAGACAGCATAAAACACAAAATTAAATTTTACAGTGAAATCTAATTATCAAAAAGTTTGTATTATGTATAAAGAATTAATTATCTAGGGAAATGTTCTACTCACCCCATCTTTTCGTAATAAATAGCCAATGAAAATATTTTTAGTGTTATTAAATTTATTCAAGCGAATTGTCGGAGTTATATTGATGACGAAGACAAGCAGTAATTATTGACTATTGATATTGTATTGATATTGACTATCCGCGTTTGTAATGATCGATAGATGGCACTTTTTCAATTTTTGTTGTTAGTAAATATTATAGCCATGTGTAGTTATTATTGTTCTTTTTGTTATTCTACTTAATATTCGTACTATAATTTCTCCGCCATTACATCATGGAAAATTGATTGCTTTTGGAAAAAAATAATTCAGTTTATTCAAAGTTCGATCGGAAGTAGATTTTTAACTAAAGTTGAATAAATATTAGCTTTAAATCATCTGATTAATTCTTTACTTCCATTAGCCGGATCAACTGAAATTTTAAATTTGTCATTTGGAAATAAATGGAAGCTTAATTCTGGATTTCTTGGTCTTTTGGAGTTACACTGGAGAACACAACAGTATGTGTTATCTTTTTTACCGGATTTATTCATTTTTATTCATTAAATATATGTGAAACTAAACATCGGAATGCAATGGCGGCTTCGCTTAATGAAAGCCGAATTAAAGCATATTTATTGTAATTTCACCTTAGCCCAATAGAGGGCGAGCATTTCATTACAATCGCGGATTGACTATTGTATTGACCACGGAAGAAGAGTATAGGAATTAAAACGAGATAGGGCAGCGAGCGCGGGAACGGAAGCTTCCTTTTCCGCATTAATTCAGCCGAGTCCAGGAAAGCGAGTCCAGGAAAAGGTAGTATCTTTGAAACTTATCGGAAGATAGGGAAAGCCCGCCCCTTCGGCTTCAGTCATCACACGATTTCCGAGAATGACCTATGAACGAACAGCCAGAAATGTAAAGACGTACTGATTGGTGTATTTTCCAGATTTGGTCGCCCTCTATCTATGAAAATTACTACCTTTCAGTAACATTCGTAATACATCCTACTCTTTTAATCCGTGGTATTGACTATTGATAGCAAATAAACTGTTGTGTATAAAATGTAACCATGAACTTCTGGAATAACGCGGTTGCCATATGTTAACGGCAACCGCCAACTAAACAAAAGGACTGTTTAGGTTTCAAAATGCAGCTACTACGCAGCTAAGCGATGATGGCTTTTAAGCTACATGTTTAATCTATTAATTTGTGTATAATTATGTAAATAATGTGTGTTACTGTAATAAATGTGTACCGTAGATAGTCAAGATAAAGGAATGCCAAAATATAGTATTTCTTCCCGTATGCATCATACACAAAGTAGCGACAGCTGGCGACGAAGCTAATAATGGATTAGGGCGTGGGCTCAGCCGAAGTCATCTCAAGGTAAAAAAGATCCCAAGTAACACGGAATGGTTGGGAAACGGTTGGCCCTACAGTTTCCTTCATCGTTGGGCAACGGTTGGTTTTGGCCGCTGGCCCTCGGTTGAGCCAACCGTTCGGTGACGGTTGACCCAACGATGGAGCAGTTGGGTCATGGTTGACAAACAGTTGGGTCATGGTTGGCAAACGGTTGGGCCATGGTTGGCAAACGGTTGGGCCATGGTTGGTGAACTGTTGGCCCATGGTTGGTGAACTGTTGGGCCACGGTTGGATGACCGTTGGGCCACGGTTGGAAGACCGTTGGGTCACAGTTGGCAGACTATTGGGCTACGGTTATGCCAGTTTTTCTAACCGTTCTACTGTTGGCCCAACTGTCACCCAACGGTTGGCTCAACCGAGGCCCGGCGGCCAAAAGCAACTGTTGGCCAACGAAGTGTGAAAATGTATATAGGGTACCATTTCTCAAGAATTCTCTGTCATTTAGGTTAAACTCAAGGAGTTAGGAACAAAGCACCAAATAAAAAAAAATATTTTTTAGGCTATTTGGTTTTATTTTTACTCAAATAAAATATATCTTTTAGGGTGAATAAACGCATTCTAAATTGAAAAAAGAATTAATTAATATGTTGCAATTATAATTAATTTATTAGGGAATAAACTAATTATAATTGCAACATATTATTTCTTTTTTCAATTTAGAATGCGTTTATTCACCCTAAAAGATATATTTTATTTGAGTAAAAATAAAACCAAATAGCCTAAAAAATATTTTTTTTTTTAATTTGGTGCTTTGTTCCTAACTCCTTGAGTTTAACCTAAATGACAGAGAATTCTTCAGAAACGACCCATATATATATATATATATATATTAAAAAAAGTTTAAATTTTAATCAAAAGAATTTATAAAATTATCATGAAATTACTTGTTTAAAAGTGCTATATTCTCAATATATTATTACTTTCAAAATGAATAAATATAATTCTGAAACAAATTAACAAACTTAAAGATAATTTTTTCTTTAAATGTTATAATATTATATAAATTTCCAAAAGAAGAAAAAATATCTTATTTACTCTAAATTGTAATTATATAAAAAAAAATTATGAAGTCTGAAAAATAAATCTCAATGTACATAAAAGAAAAATACGAAAATCAATGTAATATATAAAAACAGCATTTTTATTTGTTGATGTTGATATGTCCTTACCCCTTATAGCACATTGTAATAAATATTTTATTATTTGCGGATGTAATTATCTGACTACAAATTCTTAACATGATGTATACACATTTCTAAAAGTGAATTATCTTTAGCAAAATGGAAAAGTGAATTGGCTAAGATTCAAACTTAGAGCCTCTGACTGTGTCAGTTTTGTACTTACTGAAAAACCTAGCCAATATCTGACTTGAAGGAATTACTCATATGAAACAGAAAATTTTTTTAATGTGATCTGTAAGTGATTACTACAGTTACATTGTATGATATCGACTAAATGGTAGAGCACTAGTAATTTATACCACATGTCTCATATTTAAATCTTGTTTTTAAATATATACCTTAAAAGTGAAAATTAAAATTATTTATTTATTTGACTCTCCTTTTTTAAACTGACTATTTTTAGCAAATGAGTTCATTTAAATTCTTATTTTACTTGTAATAGATTGAAAGGAATATAAATCAATCTGTTGTTTTATTTTATCTCACTTTAATAAATATATCAGCAAAATTTTTAAGGTATATAGAATAGAAAATTCAAATTCTCATATCAAGTCTGTTAACATATAAGATTGTTTTTTATTTTTGATGCTTTAAATTTAAAGAAAGTTAAATTTCAGAACTAAAAATATCTACATCATTGTTGCTGGAGTATAATGTAATCAAATTAAAAATTATGTGAGAATGTAATTATAACTATTGATTTATAATGAAATAAACCAAAGGTAAAAATTAAGAAAATTAAGTGCAGGACCAGAGATTTTAAGATTTTACTGGTATATACACATTTTCACTGATCCGTTTACCCAATCTTTAGATTTTTAAAAATACAGCTGAACCTCGTTAACGTGATTCTCTAGGGAGAAAAAATGTCCATGTTATCAGTAGCAACGGGATTATGGAAACAGTTGATGTTAAAAGAAATTCACATTAAGTGTGTTCACGTTAACGAGGTTAGACTGTACTTACAAAATAAATTTAGGTGGCAACTATGACAATTGAATATAATTGTAATTGATTTAAAAATACAAATGAAATCCTTTATAAATCAGAAAATGTATGTTTTTGTAAATTGCTTTTCAACACTACAGTCAGGAAATACACACGAGAAATAGAGAGTAAATTTTCACCACATTATTTGAATGAAAGAGAGAGGGGGGAAATGAGATGATGAAGTAATATGCAATGATAAAATGTTTATATGAAAGGCTGGGAAAATATTTGTTTACTCCGCAGTTGCAAGTTATTCTTTAGACATGACGAGAGATTTATTTTTTTATTTTTTTTTTATGAACAGTGTAACATTGTCAAAAAAAGAAAAACTCTCCCTTAGTATTTGGATAGGCAACTACTTAAATTTTATTATATTTTTAAGCTGCTATTATCCTATACAGACTATCGGTAACATCTCATGAATGACACTTTCAGTATGTTCCACTTGGGTAATTAGAAATAATACATTAAAATGGATATTTAATCATCTTGTTAACTTGCTTATTTCGAGAAGCAACACATATATGGCGACATTTTAACAGTCAAGCAGAAGAGGAGCTTTTCATAATGTGCTGTTTCTAGCCACCTGTATGGAGCATACCCAAAAGTTCATTCACGATACGCTATTGCAGATTATGTATCATATATTGTAGTCCTGTAAAAAAATGAAATCTTTGGCTGATAAAATTTTTGAAATTCTTACCACTGTTATTATAAAAAAAAGAAAAACCTGTTTATAAGCAAGTCATGAACTCCTTTCTCTATTCTAAAAATGAATTGAATTTGAATTTTATCAGAGTTAATTGTACTAATAACCCCTTTCAAAAATAGGGAGGTAATATCCCATTTAAAACTAATAATAAAAAATTTAATTTCTCACAAAAAAAAAAAAAAAAATGGATTAAAAGGGGAAAAAAAAAAAAAAAAAAAATGGATTAAAAGGAAAAAAAAAAAAAACCCCAACCTCCTCAAGGATATATTTGTATCATGCTAACTTCTTAGTTTCAAACTGATTTTCTTTTCCAAAAGTTAAAAAAAAAAAAAAATATATACATGAATACTTTTTTTTTTTTTTTTTTTTTAATTATTGGGAAGAAAATCATATTTATTCAATTTTTTTATTTTTCCGACAGAGTGAAAATAATGCCTGGACCGGGAGTAGAATCGCGGACCTTTGACTTACAAGGTCAAGGCTCTACCAATTGGGCTATCCAGGTCGACAACCGGTCGGTATTACTCACTCAGACAACCTTTAGGCTTTTTTTCTGCCTAAAGGTTGTCTGAATAAGTAATGCAGTCCGGTTGTTGGCCTGGATAGCTCAACTGGTAGAGCATTGACCTTGTAAGTCAAAGGTCCAGGGTTCGACTCCCGGTCCAGGCATTTTTTTCACTCAGTCGGAAAAATAAAAATTTCAATAAACATGTATACTTTTCCTAGAATGTCTTGGAGCTTTTCTCCATTAACTCCTATTAACAATTAATCTATGTAAAATTGAAAACTATTAATAAATCTTATATTGTGAATAAATTAATTTTATATTTTGTAAAGACAATAGACATAATTATACAATTTAACCTAATTTGCCAAAGGAGTAATAAAATTCTAACCTACAGTATACGATAAAAAAAAATGATTCCCTTATTTTTTGAAGACACCTAAATCTGGACACAAAAGTAAAATGCAGGGGTGCAAAATATGTCCAATCCAGTGATCTAGGATCGGGGGGGGGGAGAGATATTTACAGAAAAATATACAAATGATATCAGTTTCAACAATGAATTACAAAAATCATAGTTAAAATAGTTTCCCCATTTTGGAGAAACTTTTATATAGATTGGGGGAAATGTTGGGAATAAAAAAAAAAATCTCTGCAACCCTGGTAAAATGCATTAGTCTAAAAAAAGATGCAAAAATAAAGGTACATTTCAAAAATAGCAAATACTTTTTATTGAAAACAGTAAAACTTAATTAAATGTTACATATTACAATGTTTAGAGTATACTAATTATCATACAATTTATTTATTTTGATATGTCCAGATAAAATAATATTTTCAAACATATCACTTTCCTCTTCGTCAACAGTCTGAAAGACTTTCAAGAAAGTGCAATATACAAACCTAAAATAAAAATACTTAGTTGTTTTGATTCCATTTTACATAATAATAATAATAATAATAATAAAATTAAGTGCAACACATGAAAATACATCTTGAAAAATTATACTTCTAATAAAAACTTCTCTGAGAGCAACAAGTGTTAAGTAGTTTATAGATTTAATCACTTACTTTTGTTTTATTGATATGGTTTGAAATCAACAGAATAATTTGACCAATTGGCTTGGAAAAGTACAGTTTACATTATATTTACTTAATTCACTGGTAAATTTTTAGCCGCTGAATCGCAACAGAAAAACTATAAGAAATTGCTAAACTTCATGTTTTGTATACCAAATGTGAAAAATAATAACAGGAGACTTGGCGTTGGAATATTAAAACCCGAATAAACTACTACGTCAGAAACGCCAAAGAAAAATATTGGGAATGCATACAGCTGTTTCGGTAGCCTTAAAAGTGCAGTCTTCAGTGCAAAAAGTATAACGTGCTGTCTTCAGTGCCTTTTTGCACTGAAGACGGCACACTTAAGGCTGCCGAAACAGCTGTATGCATTTCCAATATTTTTCTTTGGCGTTTCTGACGTAGTAGTTTATTCGGGTTTTAAATGTGAAAAAGTTGTAATCAAATTATATTAACTCAAATACATTAAAACCAAAAAAATTAAACACATCGATCAGTTTTAATTATTAAAATGTGATATCATATCTTAATCATTACAACTTAAATTTCCATTTATTTTATAGCATAGATAAAAAAAAAAAAAAAAAAAAAAAAAAAAATCAAACTTCAGATTTACCTCAATTTAAATTCAAATACCCTATTTTCATCCTTTTGATAAAACGAATATATTTCGGCATACACATCGCAGCCCTTCAGATTTACTTTTTACAGTGTATTACATTAACATAAGGCAGGGGTTGATCCAAACAAAATTTGGATCCCTTTTGCGGCTCCTTTACAAAATTCAAATCCGCGAAAAGAGATCCTACACAAAATTCAAATCCGTGAAAATGAACCCTTCACAAAATTCAAATCCATGAAAAGGGACGCATAAAATTCAATCTTATAAAAGGAGCCTTTTTACAAGACTTTACTTTATAAAAATGATACTTTTATAAAGTATTTTCATGTTTTCAGTATTATTTTTAAGTAAATGCCTTAAATTAGCTCAAAGAAACTCTATTGAACTTGATATTAAACATTATATACAATGACTGTAAAAATGAAAGATTTTACACACTATTTTATTTTCTCACAAAAATATTTTATTCTAAACAAAAATAAACAAAAATTTCACAAAAAAGGAACCCAAAAATTAAAATCTGGATTGAATCCTGATTAAGGTAAATTTACCTGGAATGTATATTTAAATTTGTTTGCGGAAAATGGTAAGAAATAAATTTAAAAAATATAAAAACAGGATTTTTAAGTTTTATCTATACTATATCAGCATTATATAAGGGTTCTTATATCTAAAATATTTTACTTTTGTCTGTTTTATAGATACAATTTTATGTACTAAGTTGTCATAAAACTAGAATATTGTGGATACCAAATGACTTTCTTCTATTTTTTTCCTTTGCAAATTCACTCAGTAAAAATAATTTATTACAATCATTATTTAATAAAATTATCTTCCATGATAATGCAGTACGATTTCCATATTAGAGAAGTACAGTCGGTAACAAAAGTGTCCGAACACTAGCAGAAATTCCTATGTAAGAAAAGTACACTTCATACGGTTTTGTTAAATAAATCCTTGTTGAATCCTGTTCTTAGTCAGTGTAAGAACACGATTCGATAAGGATTTATACAAAACCATATGAAGTGTACTTTTTTTACATAGGAATTTTTGCTAGTGTCCGGACACTTTTGTTACCGACTGTAGTATAACACTAAATGTAAAAAAAAAAAAAAAAAAAAAAAGTTCATTTTATTCTCGATATTACATTTAAAAAAAAATCGATAATTTATTTTAAATTTCCTCAGATAACCATTCGTTTTAATAATATTAGCGAGCTGTTTTGAAAGATACCCATTATGAAAATTTATTCCCCTCGAGGGAAGACTCCCCCCCCCCTCCTACATATACAAAAAATTTTCACAGTTGACTATCTCTTTTTTAAATAATTCTTGTAAATTACATAATGATTATTAAACAATAATTCTCTTTATGCACATTTATACAAAATTTTGTTCTATACCACCATGTTAAAAATAAAGCAGGATGGCAACGAAACCTGTAAGATATTTTTTACCAAACGTTGATAGGCACTAATTAATATCAAGGTGTAAGTACATACCAATTTGTATTACATTCTGTGCAGTAGTTCCTGAGATACAGTTGCCACAAAATTTTGCAACACACACACACACACACAGAGACATACACACAGACATTTTCTAAAAATGGTCAAATCGTGTTCTACAACTCTCAAAACGTGTAAATCCATCAAAAACCCGAGGTTGAAAATTTTTACGAATCCAATACTATTTTCTATTGAATATAGAAGAAAGTAAAAATTCGCATATTACACACATACAAGATGGTTATACTTAAATTCTTGTAATTAAAAGGAATAAGCTCATATCATGAATTTTCTCTATACCAAGTTTGGTGGCAATCTACTCGCCCGTTTTAACTGCAGAAAGCTTTTGCAGCAAAAGTTTAATGACTCTACATTTATATTTACATATTAGTTTAGTTATTAATAAACAACTCTTATGAATACATTTCTTCTAATAATACAAAAAAATAATGAAATTCTTACAACTACTCGGTATTGGACGAATACTTAGTCCAAATTTGGCTGAGTAACGAGTACTCGGCAAATTGGCCGAATACCAAGTATATACCGAGTACTCGGTACAGCTCTAAATCACAATAAAGATTTTATTTGCAGTTGATGTAATTTTAATCAAAAGTAACAGAGATATAACAATGCAAAAAATCACAGAAAGTAAAAAACTGAAAGTAATGAAAACTTTAAAAGAATTATAAAACAGCCTTACTTTAAGTAAACAGCAGGAGCAGGAAAAAAACCGAGGTCACCTGTGGTCCAACATAGGATGCCTACGATGAATAAACATATATATATATATTTAATCTATCTATTGATACATTTTTGTATTATACGAGGTGAGACATCATGTCATATAAAAATTTAGTTTAACAAAATATGATTTATAAAGATATTGTGAAAAGTAAACAGATTAAGTTCTTTGAAAAACACGTTGTTATAACATTTTGATTAACATAAGAATCAAAACTTCAGACTTTTAAAATTTCATTAAGTATTATTGTTATGTTCGTTCAAAATACACTGTTATACTTTTATATATTACAACGAAATATTTTTATAATTATGCTTAAAGTATACGATAAACTTATGTGATAATTTAAAAATTTAGTTGTTTTTAATAAGATACTTATAAATATGTTTTAAAAAGTAAACGGATTAAAGGTTTAGCAGAAACATCATCATAACACATGGTTCATACTCAAATACGAGAAAAAAATTCCCTGAGTTTTCCTTGAGTTCATAGACAATTTTCAAGAAAATATCAGCGACATATTACAAGAAAAGCTCCTCTAGACAGGACAAAATACAGCTACTTTCACTGTATAATGTCATATTACTGCCGATCATGATAGCAATTCAGGTAGAAATCATTATTCACATGTGTATTTTCACAATACTTAATCATTTAAATTTTGATACAAAGCTAAACAACAAAAACATAACTTGAGAAAAGAAAAATTGTTTTTCCATGTTTTATAATTGATTTTCCCTGATTTTTAATGAAAATTTTTATTTTACCTGACTTTTTTTAACAAATTCTAAGTTCCCTGAGGAGTATGAACCCTGTAACACTTTGATTAATATGAAAACAAAACTTTAGGCTTTTAAAATTTCAGTATGAAGCATTAACTTTCATACGCCTTTCAATAGAAAGAATGTGATATTTTTACATTATTGATTATTAAGAAATTAATTTCAATAAGTTCAATTGCGAGGAGTTTTTTTTTAAAAAGCAATAATACTGAATGTTAAACAGCCCTAGATTGCTTCTTAAAATCTCATAATTAATGTGAGGCAAGGAAAATATAAATGCTTTCTGTCTTTCTAGACATGTATAAATTATTTAATATTTACTCGTGAAAATTTCATTTCAAATTTATTAGTTCAAGCTGTAAACAGGCACAATTATTTATACAATCAGTAATAATACTAAAAAATAAATGAAAATTTAATTTTTGCAATAAAAGAAGAAATTTATACAAGAAATTATACTGTCCATAAGTAAATATGGAGAATATGTAAAAATAAATTGTTCAAGAACATGTAAAAAATAAATAAAATTAAATAAAAATTACTTAGAAACAACAACAATAACAGCAAAAAAAAAAAATTCTGAAATTCCTACAAAAGTTTGATAAATCTCATCTCTGAATACAATAGTGTACATACACCTGCAGCCTGTTAAAAAGGTTATAAGAAAAAAACTTTGAAAATGCGCAGGTGGCATTTCAAACATTTGAAAACAAAAATGAAGTTTATAGAGCAGTGAATCGACCAAAAAACAATTTATAGAGATAATTATGACAAAAGAAGAAAAAAAAAATCATTTAATTAAAAATGTATGCTACAATGTATATCAAGCTACAACAAATATACGTGTAAATAAATACATGACAGTAATAGCTTTCCTCCCCTTTATAGCAGGATCTAAATTAGATAAATAAATTATTTTGGTTTTGTTATCATTAAATAAGCAATTATTAGTGAAATATACTCAATAATTCCAAAAAATATCATTATTAAAATGATAAACATACCTTAATGTACGGCGTGTCAACTCTTGCAGCTAATAATCAAAGATGGCGGAGACGAAAGCGTTGTTGTTGTTGTTGTGGTTTAGCTGGTTGTTTGGCAGAATGTTCGTTTTTCACTTTTGACCCAACGGTCGCTTAACACGGTTGGCTTATAGTCTCTGGTTTGCGTATGGCCCAATCGTCGGTGAATGCTGCAGGCTCAAAGAAACTCTATGATATTTTGCAGTTCGCCCAACTGCAGTTGAATACTGTTGGCCCATCCACCTTGTTTTGCAGATGGCCCAACTACAGAATGACACTGTAGGGCCAACTGTTATATTTTGCTGTTGGGCCAACAATACTATTTACTGTTGGCCCACTGTTATTTTGAGCCCTTTCCCCAACGATAACAATTCCCCAACGAACTAACAATAAATCGCAGTTGGGCCAACAGTCTGTGTTACTTGGGAAATAAGCTTTTCTAAAAGAAAGAAAAAAAACCCTTTGAAATCGGTCTATTCATTTGGAAGCTACTGTGGCTCAGACAAACAAACACAGGCTTAAAACTTAAAATATCTACTTTTTTGGAGGAAGGAGGAGGGGTCAGAGATGCTAAAAAATGGGTATTTTTAGAAAAACCTTTTGTGAAGCCCAAACTTATACACACGCCATAATGATCACCATTACCAAGAACAACTATTTCTTTGTTGTCGCCAAAATATTTCTATACATATAACTTTGGGCCTGAAAATTTTTGCACCCCCCCTAAATCGGATGCTACGCCCATGCTTCGCGCTCAGTTAATTCGTAACAT
>CAWVNO010001066.1:0-15000 GCA_963930645.1 Salticus scenicus
GGAGGGGCAAAAAATGAAAATAGAGTTAGGTCGTTCAAAATTGGTAGATAGAGGTTTTTGATACTTACAAATTGATTGCGGATATTTTCGAATTTGTAAAATTAATAAATTGGTAAGTGGAGGTTTTTGATAGCTACAAATGGATTGCGTATATTTTCGAATTTGTAAAATTATTAGGATAGACGGGAAGGGGAGGTGAAAGGGCAAAAATATATAAATGAGAGTTAGCGCGCTCAAAATTAGTGTTGTTAGGTTTTGAGGCCCGATAAATCGATTGCGGATATTTTCGAAAGTACAGAATTATTACGAAGGGCGGGAAAGGATCGGGCGCAGGGGTAAAAATAAAGAAATTCAGATAAAATGTTGGAAATTAGTATTATTAGGTTTAAAAGCCCGAGAGAACGACTGCGAGTATTTTTTAAAGTCTAAAATAATTAGGAGGGGCGGGAACGGCAGGTGAGGGAGCATGAGAGCCTTGCGCGCCTGTATGCGGCTGGCAGTGGTGGCCCGAATCGATTATTCCACTGATGAGAGATTTTTTATTTTTTTATGTTTTTTCCTTACGATAATATAGTGATTCATTAAGAGTGTTGAACATAAATGCGCGCGCGTAGCGTACAATTGCCTGCACTGCCAAGGGCAGTGGGGACCCTTTGCGACATTTTTTCCAAGCACATTTTCTCTCTCTCTCTCTCTCTCTCTTTTTTTTTTTTTTTTTTTTTTTTTTCGCATGATAAAAATTGATGTAATTTTGAGAATTCATTAACTATAGTGATTCATTTAAAAATAGTGACCAGCGAAGCGGGCGTAGCATGCTAGTATATATATATATATATATATATATATATATATATATATATATATATATATATATATATATATATATACACTAAGCGACAAAAAAAAAGCCGCACTTGGATGTTTTCCTTTTCGCCTTCTACAACTGCCAATTTTATCGTTTAAAAAGCAAATTTTCGAACAGATTTTACTATGTTGTCCTCCACATACACTTTAGCTTTGAGTCTACTGTTAAAAACAAAATGCAATTGTCAGGAAAATTGTAATTTTAGAATTTATTTAAAAAATGGTAAGAATAAGGCAGTTAACGATAACACAAAAAGTATTAATTTTTAAATGAAAATCAAAAAATATTTTAATACCTGAGATGGCAAAATAATTAAATGCTAACGAAATATTGGTAAAATGAATTTTAGCAAATTATAAATTTTTTTGGTCGTTTAAACTGGGAATTTGGCTTTAGGCGGTCATGTTGCTCATCCAAGCTAGATAACCGCAAGTTAAAATGCGAATGTTTAAAAAATCGATTTGTATCATGTTCAGAACTTAAAAAAAGATTTTTAAAAAGTGTATAGTAAATTACTTTCTTCAAAAACAATGCGGGAACAATTAAACAAAGCGGGTTAGAGAACGGAAGATCTCCGAAAAAAGCCATTATTAAGGAAAAGAATTAGAAAAAACAATACTTTAGTTGACCAAAATTTAAAAACACTATCAGTTAATTATTAGGCTGAACTGGTTTTCTCTGATGAATCAAGTTTTCTTTATTTCGTGCAGTTGAAAAAAGCTAGAATGAAGACGAAAATGTGACCGACTTAATGAAAATCGCACTTTTAAAACAGTGACACATTCACCGTACATTATGGTACGGAGGTGCATAACTTTTCAAACACTCGGGGAAATTTTTATGCTCAAGGAATCAATTAACTCGAAATAAAACACAATCTGCATAAAAGTGGTGCCTGACCGACTATTTTGGAGGTATCTTAGACATTTCCGTAAACAGCATTTGAAGATAATAAGGCACCTTACTACACGGCGTCTATGATAAGTTTATTCACTTCAAATTGTCAAAATTTCTTATGCATTCCCATGAGAACCTATAATTCTGTAAGTAATCATACTTTTTTTTCGCTTTAAGTTAAATACCACAAAGGATATAGTAGAATTTCTTCTTTACCAGACATGGAAATGGTCAAAATCGCGATCCGCTCAAAAATGTTTTGTCTATAAAAAGGCGGGGGAGAGGGGAGAGGATTCGAAATTTGCAGCCTATAACTCTGCCAGAACTAGAAAAATTTATTTGTGATATTTGGCACATTGAAATTTCTGAGATTTATATTAAAACACTGTATAAAACTATGCCATTGCGCATTAATGCAGTAATTCCATATAAAGGTGCAATTAACCCAATGCAGAATACATATTTTTAACAAAAAATTGCTTAGATCTAACAAATAAATAGTTTTATTTCATATATTAAAATATAACTTGTTTATTTCATATAATAAATCATAATAGAATGCAAAGTGTATAGTTATTGCATTATGTTCAAAAAGAAAGTTTTATGCAGATTTTTAAAAAGTACTTCGTAAAGTGCAATAAAGCGAATTATTAAATCGAAAATATACATAGGTATCATTTCATACCTTTGGTATTATGCAAACAAGACAGTTTTATTTGTTTCAAACATTAATTTTAAAGTTATTACAAATAAAAAAGGTATAAGTAATTTTTTCTGCAGTGCGGCTTTTTTTTTGTCGCTTAGTGTATATATATATATATATTACTTTTTATTTTATTTTAAATTATTACTGACCTGAGAAAAACGTCTTTATCTGGCATCTAGAATCTAAATTGTGGCTCTAGAAAAAATAGTTCCATGTCATCCTTATAAATTCTAGTCCCCATTGAAAGCGAGTTCTAGAAACCCCTAGGAGAATTCTAGAACGTTTGCCTATATTCTCGAAGGCAAAGTTATTGAAAAATCTCTGCAAATAAGTGCGAATACAAAAGGCGAATTTCAGCAACTGTAATATTGCTTTATTAACCAATTCTAGAAAATCAAGCGAGAATTTCTCGCAATACAAAAGATTTAGAATATTTAGAATATTCAGAATATTGTCTCATCATCTAAAATTGCGTAGACTAGAAATTCTCGATCATTTCATCTATTTAGTTTATTGGTGTGCCTTATGCGCATAACTCGAAAATCTATATTTCTAGTTAAGGGATTTACAAAATGACCACTTATTCAATCTAGATGAAGGCGGTATATATATATATATATATATATATATATATATATATATATATATATATATTTTTTTTTTTTTTTTTTCTGAGTATGTTTATTACTGATTCATTTCAAATAATTTTGAATAGCTATTTTTTTCCTTAACACCGATCAGAAAATACAAAAATTAAAAACTTTTAATATATTTTACATATGCTATACAGTTTTCTTCACAGAAAATTGGTTTTTGATAGCTACATAATAAACGGATATAATTTTTAAATTACTGATACCTACACACTGATTACATACGCATTGCGCTGTAACCTTTAAGTTACTGTTTACTTACATACATCATATTTACGTAAGTAAAAAATAAAAATAAAAATAAAAAATAAATTAAATTGCACTTCTGAAAGCTCAAGAAATTGAAAAAAAAAAAAAAATAATAATAATCTTTGATTTTTTTTTTTTTTTTTTGAAATATGTACATATTTATGAATATTCTATTCCACTTACTTAAAAATAAGAGGGGAAAAAGTACTTCAAATCTGGTATTTTAAGCAAAAAATAAAATAAAGTAATATGCTTTTTGAGATTCCCTGAATACTAAAGTCAAGTTTTTAAAGGTCGCTCTTCGTACACGTGCGTTATTAGAAAACTTAAAAACAAATAATTGTAAGAAATTAATAAGTGATATTTTGAAGTTCATAAAAGGCTACTACAGGAAAAATTTACTACTTGATGGGTGATACCTGAAAGTTTGATGGAGTGGAGCAGGTGAAAATTGGCTAAATAATTTTGGAATAAATTTAATAACAGACTTTATTAATTACGTAGGTATTATATTCAAAGAGGGGGGGAGGGAGTTGAGAAGGTGGTAACACACCTAAAACATAATTATATGTCAAACAAAACTGTTTCTATAGCTAGTTTGCACTTTTTTTAACGTAGGTTTATATAACAGAACTTGTCTTACCTCTTACTCCGCAATCTGTCTTCTTTAATAGCATTTATCGATTGTATTTTGCTTAGCCTTTCATCGACTTCTCGAAATTTGCTCGAACACTAACATGGACATACAATTCACAGCAGTATTTAAGAATTGTTTTCGATGAGGAATATTTCACCAAAGAAAGGTTTCAAACCAATGACAAATCACGTGAAAATTGATCTGTGAGGGTTAATACTAACAAAACGCAACGTAAGAGAAAGCCGTGTCTGTGCTTCACAAGATTATTTTGCAATATAATAATTTTAAAATAATTTAGTATTTATTATTTCATAGAGACTTTAACTCAGATCTTTTCACATTTTCTTTTTCACAGCTTTTCCTACAACATTCTTCAAAGATGTGAAATGTTATTGATATATTAGTATAGGATGAAACATAACTAATTTTGTTTGCTGAAGTAGAAAGGTCATATGTATGCTTTAAAAAATTATACATAAACCACAATTTATTTCCCATTACTTACAAAAAATATTTGCTTATATATTAAAAAGAAAGTTACTCTGACAGCTTGATAAATATTTAACCCATGTCTTGAATATTATTCTTGGTAAGTTATAAATAAAATAATCTAACAAAATTTTATATCATTTAACAAAATAAAACGTATAATCTAAGTATCACAGACAGATTTTTCTTTAAGAACATAGAGATGCGCAAAGTTAAAAAAATAAATATTTTAAATTTACAGAAAGCGGTGAAACGAGAAATAACAACATCTAAACATTAAATAGTGCAAAAGTCATAGAAGGATATGTTCTATCGGAAAAACACATGATCCGTTAAGAGTAAATTCATGTATGTTTGTATACCAAACAAGCTTCTGATAAATACTACTATAACAACTATTCCATTTAGATTTTAATATTATTATGTTTTAACTGCATAAATTATTATTTCTTAACAGTTCCTGACTGCAATAATTTTAATAGTAGATACATTTTTAGATTAAAAAGTTTAAGATGTTTTTCAAACTTAGTGTATATCCCTATTTTTAATTACAAATCTGTTATTTTTAAATTGTTTTTTCACTTACCTATTTAATTCAGCCTTAAGTTTGTATATATACAGAGTGTTTATAAAGTCCTGGACCCAATTTGATGTTTAATAACTCATAAAATAATGAAGATATAAACAAACTTATGGCATTTATTGATGGAATAACTCATATATTTTCTTTTCAGGTTTGAATATCTTTACTTTTGCAAATATCGTCTGCGCGTGTGGTTAATTTCAGATAATTTCATTTTCCAGTCTAAATATCTGTACTTTTCTAAATATCGTCTGCTTATTAATTGCATTTTTCTCTCTTTTGACTTTTGCTGACTCTTTGACTCTTTTGAAAACCCCCATGAATACCGTGAGGCACAAAGAGATTCCCCAAAGGTTAATGTGTGGTGTGGACTAATGCACGACCGAGTCATTGGGCCTTTCTTTTTTAATGAAAAGACGGTCTCATCAGTCGTATACTTAGACATGTTGGAAAACTTCGTATTTCCACAACTAGAAGAGCTTCAGCCACATGTCTTTTTGCAACAAGATGACGCACCACCTCATTGGGGTACCATCGTTCGTAGTTCTTTGAATGACCATTTTCCAGGAAGATGGATTGGCCACCCAGATCACCTGATATAATGCTGCTGGACTTTTTCCTTTGGGGATTTGTAAAGGACAATGTTTACAGGAGGAGAGTGTCGAACATTGATGACCTAAAAGTCAGAATTACAACCGCAGTAGCCTCTGCGGATGCCGACATGCTTGCCGCTTACCTGGCGTGACATTGACTATCGGCTTGATATTCTCCGTGCGACGAAGGGGGCACACGTTGAAGTTCATTGACAAGGGTCATGAAATGTTTTGAGTCTATCTAACTATTTATGTTATTGATTTTAATCTATCTTTATTATTTTATGAGTTATTAAACATCAAAATGGGTCCAGGACTTTATAAACACCCTGTATATATATAATTAATTAAACGAAATTGAAACGTAAAAAAAAAAAGAAAAGAAAAGAAAAGATAAAAAATGAAATCTATATATTTTTAGCAAAAAAACCTTAATTTTAAAATACTTTAAAATTTCATTCTAGGGAAGAATAAAAAATAACATTAATATTTTCAACTGATAAATAAAACTATGTGAAAAATATTAACAGACACACATGCATTTGCATAAAAATATATCAAAATTTGCTATTTTAAAAAACTCTTTCTGTAAACTTTATTTGTATTTTTAAAGCTACTACTTGAATACCACAAAATAAGATTACAACATGTACTTCAAAAATTTCCAAGTTCCTTAATTTCATAACATCATTGTTTAAAATTATATTCTAAACACATTCGTGTATTATTTTGTGCAGGAAATAATAAGTTTTTTTTCTTTCTTTTTAAGAGATAATAATATGTTTTAATGCTGAAATGTTATGTAAATTTCAGATTTTTATTATTATTATTATTTTTTTAAGCTTAAAATTATGTTTCATTGTCTAAATTTAAATAAACTAAAATAAATACACATATTTATTTGAATATCTATCGAGTATCTTTGCTGTAATTTTAACAGGATTTATTCAATTGCAATGCCAAGAAATGACTTAAATTATGAAAAATATTTGTTTTTAGAAGAAACTACTAAAAATATGTTTACACTTCCTGATAAAAAATGATCTTTCAGAAATTGAAAAAAAATGAGGAAAGTAAATATATATCAACGTTAAAAACTCAAAAACTCAAAACAAAACTTGCATACTGCAGTTTTAATAGCATTAGGTTATCGAAATATTCGAATAATAAGACTGATTATTTCTTTTATATGTGGACGGGAAAGCGGATTCTAGAGTCGGATTAACATATAATAAACTGTAGTTATGTGAAGGTATTTGTCTATAGAAATTTGAGATACACGGTTTATGCATTATTCACTATCGGCATGAAAATATATTGTTGCTTTCAAATAACTACAACACAAATAAAAAATTTGCATTAGAAGACATGAAAAAAATATTATTTAAAAGATAAGAGTAATGTATAATTAAAAATAGATAAATATACAAATAAATAAATAAATGAATCTGATTTAGCATATTACTGATATACCGTAAGCGCACGATGTATACACATATTAGAATTAAGAATACCTGACAATTATTAAATAAACACTTGAAAAATATATGATTTCACGCTTTTATAATTACGCTATTAAAAATATAAATAAAAAAGTACTAATACACAAAATATTACAAAAAATATGCTTTTTCATAACAAATAAGGTATGAAAAATCATATAAATACAAAACTACAGGTATAGTATTATTTATTGAAAGACAAAAATAATTTTCAAAAATTTTCTACATTTAAGGTGGAATGTTTACTTGAATAATGGAATATATTTGTTGATTGCATATTCACTTTCCACTGAATAATGCATTATTACAATTTTAATGTGAGCGATAAATGAATAATATTATTCGAAAAGCCAACCGCTGGAGGTTCCACTTGAGCTCTATTTAAGTATTTTCATGTATAGCATTCAGAGTTTATTGTTTGGTCAATTTTCCATTCGTAGCAGCTGTTTAGTTTCATTCCACTGAACGATAAATGAATTTAAATGTAAGCGTTTTCACTTGTATAGAAACAATAGATTTATAACATTTAAAATATTGTCATTAAATTTACTTGAAATACAATTTCTCATTTGTAGCTTCTTGGTATTGTCATTTTCAGTTAAGAAAAAATGTGTTCAAACAAATTGACGTTATTATTTACAATTAAATTTGTTAATATAGATGAAAGATAGGGAATAGAAAATAACATGTTATACTTGACTAAAACTTATATCTTTCTGTTATATTTGTTGAGAAATTATAGGAAAAAATTATAATGCTCTACTTAATATCATAGTATTGTACAAGTACAATAGTATTGTACATGTACATACTATTACTTGATAGTTGATACTTGATATTGTACAAGTACATACTGTTACTTGATAGTATTGTACAAGTACAATACTATCGTACTTGTAGTATGATAGTTACTGCAAGTAACTATCATATAATATACTTGTAGTTCAAGTATATTATATGATGGAAAACTGTTTAATGTTAAAAATCAAACAAAATTACTTAATTTTATCTGTCATTACACTGAAATATGATAAAAATAAACGGTATTGTTCCGATACAAATGGTCGAAATGTTCCATGGGATTTAAAAATATGGTCATAGACTAGATGTTATTCTCATTTCCTAAAAAGTTAAAAAATTTATTCACTATTAAAAAAAAAAGAAAAAATCTTGTTCTTGCTTTTAAATTCTTCATACACACACACACCCATATATATATATGTATATATACATATATATATATATATATATATACAGATATACTTTTTCTTTTTTTTTTTTAAATCAGATCACCAGTAAGAAATATGAAACATATCGCTTGTCTAATCTCTGTGCCTTAAATAAAATAAATAGTAATTCCAATTTAAAAGATATGATAAAATGTGGATTTTGCCTGATTATACATTTTTCTAAATTAATTAACACATTAATAGTTGTAAAATATTTAAAGTTTTCCAAAGTACTTCGAAATAATAACTCAGAAACTTTTTAGTGTTTAAATGTTCGGGTCTGTGTTGAAAAGTAAACGCTCTATATTTAAAATTCTGTGCGATTATAAATAGGCATATATATAATGAAAAAGATGCAACTGTTTATTAAAAAAAATAATAAGTCTCCAATTTTGTAACACTTTCCAACAAAGTTAAAAAATATTAACGACTTTGGTTTGCGTGTTTATCTGTTTGTCTGTCTGTCTGTTTTTCTCTCAGTCTGCACTCTAACTCTGGTAAATATTCATGGAATATCTTAAAATTGTTATATGTTATTCAAGTTTACTCTCGGATGTTCTTTATTAAAAAAGAAGTAAATAACTCTTCTGATTTATCTATAGGGACACCCGAAAATATCCCAAAGCATTGTTTTGTATGAGAGGTATATCTATAAACCATATTTTAATACCTTTACTTTGCACAAGTCTTAATGAAATTGGTATATGTTACTCAAGTTCACTGTCGGATGTTCTCTATAGGAAATGGAGTATATAGCACTACTGATTTGTGTACAGGGACACCTGAATGTATTCAAGAGCATTATGTTCTATGGGAGGTATTTCTATAAACCAAATTTAAATAACTTTACTTTGTAAAAATCTCAGTTAAATTGAAATATGTTGTTTAAATGAAAAAAAAAAAGTATTTCTAAAAAATACAGTATGATTAGCATTAAGTTATTATGAGCCACACAAAAATATCTAGTTACATTAAGTGCTTTAATTGAAAATTTTCTGAAACTGAATTTTCGTTTACATTTAACGTTTTAAACACTTTTAACACTTTTAACGTTTTT
This sequence comes from Salticus scenicus, assembly GCA_963930645.1. Lineage (NCBI taxonomy): Eukaryota > Metazoa > Arthropoda > Arachnida > Araneae > Salticidae > Salticus > Salticus scenicus. The sequence goes on from CAWVNO010001066.1 coordinate 9,461, forward strand.
AACAGTTTTAATTATCAATGCGTACCGCATGATATTGTCTTGTTCCATTTTAAAAAGTTGAACATGGAACATTTAAATTCATACTAATCAAAGCATTTATGCAATACAAAAATTTTAAACTGATGGAAAAACGTGGTAATTGGTTATAACAATACTTTCAAAATATTGTTACAGCCAATGTATATTTACAAAATATATGAGAAGTATGTTTCTTAAGAAACATACGTTCCATATATTTTTGTGTGTTATTAATTAGTAACACACAAAAATAAAATAAAATGATGCAAAAATAACGTTTTTTAAAGACTTAGATTTTATATAAATATAAAATACATTAATCAGGTATCTAGTTTGGATTAACAGCACAATAAGTTTAAAATACATTTGTCTGTGTAAAGCAACAGTTTATCGTAAACCTTTTTAAAACACTTCCAAAATAAAATTAATAATTATTATTAACATATAATTTTATTTTTTTATTGCCCTTTTTTTCCCTTACATAAATTCAACATATATTTTCTCAATCAATTAACTTAAAAATTGTGTACATTTCTATTTTAATAGACTTAAATTACACTGCTTATCCATAAATTATTTACTCATGTATATTTTTATATCAGGTATTTACTCAAAAAATAATATTTTTATGTACTACACAATCTTATCATGAGGTTTTTTAAAAGCTTAATTAATCGTATATGCATGGCAAATTCTATCCAAAACTAATTATCACTTAAAAGCCTTTTGCTGACATATTGATTGAATTATATTTACTAAACCTTCTTATCCTTAATGGAACAATGATTAAAATTTGTAACATCTTGCATATAATGCAAGTTTGAGGATTATTTATAAGCTGTTTAAAATAACTAAAGTAACCCTTTTCGTTAATTTAGAAAGTTTGAAGAAATTAATGCATTTATATTGAATCATTTTTGCTTACTTAATTAGGAATAAAATTATGGTGTTTAAAAAACATAATATTTTTAGACTGTGTAAAGATATTTCTCAAACTAATAAATATCAATGTCATATATAGATTAGAAAGATAGTTATACATCTGTACATACATAAATTTGTGAAATTAAGATTTAACATTAATATATAGCCGAGTAAAATATTCTATTTCTTAAATCATTATATAATAATTAATACAGAAAGAATACATGCAAACGTTTCAACTAACATTAACTAAATACTTAACTAACATAACTAACATTTACATAACTAAAAATTAAGCATCGTAATGAATATGTAAATCTTATTTTTTAAATAGTGAAGGTTTAAAAACTTTATATAATCAATATACATTGGAGAAATAGTGCATTTTACTTTTAGTTAAAATAGAAATTTCAAGCATATAGGAAAGAAATGGCAACCATGCAGAACTTGAAAAATTCTGTTATTTGCTATTAGAAATTTATATGTAGGTTCTTTAAGTTTGGCCACACTTTAATTATTAGTTATATAAAAACGAAATTGTTAGTTGATCATTAGCTTAATATATATATATATATATATATATATATATATATATATATATATATATATGTATGTATGTATGGTAGAAAAGCAAGTTTCTGATTTGCTTTTTAATGGTGAATTTAGGCTATGTAAATTGTATATTTTGAATAATAAATTATATTGTTTTATGCATGATTATATTTAATACATATTTTTATAGTTACTTTTGAACATGTTTTATGTAAATCAGTATAATGCTTAAATATACAAAGGGTTGCATTGGACTAGCATAGACGCATAGTATTATGAATTTGTCCGGGCAAAGTTTCTTAAAAAAAAGAAAAAAGCTGTGCTATGTACAGCGTTCATAAATGAAACAATATATAGATCTAATATACATTAATGTACAATTATTAAGAAAAATGGAAAAAAAAAAAAAAAAAAGCAACTTTTTCTAGTAAACACAAACTTTTTTTTTTTTTTTTTTTTTTTTTTTTTTTTTAAGCATTTAGGATATTATCATAGATAAGGATTATTAGTATACATAAGGATTGTTTTATTTAGATTAGACTTCATTTTATACAATTTATGGATAATATTGCATTGTCCAATCAAATTTGTAGTTTGTTCATGCTATCCCAAAGAAATAATGATAGAATGGACAAAAATAGATTTAAATAAAATCCTTTTTAAACAATTACATGCCAAAATACTTTAATTTATTAACGAAAATGAAATGAAGTATACAAAGTTTTGTAAAATAAATATTCGATGTAATTAAATTGCTTTTTAATATACCTTTACGAAAAAAAAAATAGATATATATGCATATATATATATATACATATATCGCTAAAGTGCTAAATATACCGCTAAAGTGCAGAAATCAGTTAATCTGCACATTAACTAGGGTAATCCGTTAAAGTGCGGAAAATTGTTTCATTTTTCAAAATACCTAGCTAATCTGCGAATTATCCAGATAACCTGCACATTATCTACTAAGTACTCGTTAGAATGAAAATAAGATCTCTGGTGGAACAATAGCAACGTTTGCAGTCACGAGGTTTTTGTATTTTCCCACATAGCTTGAGTCCAATTATAACAATAGGTACATTCTTAGTTCCATAATGTATAATTAATTAAGAACTTTCATTTAAAGTTAACTAATTTCTTCTTCCCTCGTAAGTTGGCGAATATGTTTTTTTTTTTTGGGAGGGGGGGGGGGAGGTATTCACACGTGCAAATTTATCACATATCGTATTTTGGCCTGCTGATTCTAAACCCGTAATAAAATTTTCCCCACATTGGTTGGGGTCAATGCAAAAATTATTGAATTTAAATATGTTAGGGTAGATTTCCTTTTTTCAGTTTCAGCAGGCCAGAATATGACATGTGGTAAATTTTCACGTGTGAATACTCAAAAGTAAGGAAAGTTCCCTACTAACGTGGGAAAAAGAAATTAGTTGACTTTAAATGAAAGATCTTAATTAATTATATATTATAGAACTAAATATGTACGTATTTTTATAATTGTTCGTTCCCAAAATGAAAAGGAAAAGGAAATGAGAGAAACAAACAATTGAAGTTTAATGCTACAGAAGCCGCTAATGTGCAGATTACCTAGTTAAAATGCAGAAAACGTATATTTCCGCACTTTAACGAATCATTTTAGTTAATCTGCAGATTAGCTAGGTAATCTGTACATTAACGGATTTCGAGCTTTAACGGTAACATATATAAAGTGTCGTCACTAGCACATTTCCCCCTACGCTTATGTAAACACACTCCTTGCATTTACAAGCGGAATTACAGTGTTATTTTCACGGTGCAGGTTTTAGCATGTAATTTTTAAAAAGCTTATTTTGACTTCAGATTAATTATTATTACATGTGTCTGATAGTTAATCTTAAGAATATTATTTATAAATTTTATCCATTAAACACTCTCTGAAAATCCATAATTATTGAAATTTGACTCTTTGAGTGTAATGAGGGAAACAAAATAGCTTTAAATAAATTTATTTGTCAGTGGTGGTCAAAAGTTTAAGAAAATGAAAATATTTACAAAAGAAAATAATGGAAAGAATAAAATACCAACAAAAATTTCACATTTTAACATTTTATTATTTTAACTAATTAAATTAGTTTCAGACAAAACAAAAATTTAGTTTAAATATAGATTGAAATATAAATTGTAAAAGTTGGCCGCGTGATGCATATATTTCTAATCGTACAGACTAAGGTAACTTTATGTGCTACATTCAGGTTTTTGAGCCTTGGACTGAAAATAGTCAATACGTACCTGGTCACAATAATAATTACAATAGTAAAAAGTTGAAAACATCAAATAAATATACAGAATATATATTATAAGGTGTTCTTTAGAGTTAAATATACAAAAAAATATTGAGAAAATACTATAATAAGGAAAAGTATGGTTTAAATTATAGGTCTACACAGGACAAAAATGAAAAGTATATTCTTAATTTTGATTACTCTTATTAAGAAAATTCCAAGGGCTTGTTGTCAGAAGGTCGATTCGTATTATGGCTGAAGTAATATTCGTATTATGGCATCAACCAAAAAGTATTTTTCAAACATATTAAAACTTATGAAACCTCTTTTTAAATATGCAGTTTAAACATACGTTTTTTCACGAAGAACCTTTCTTCTCTATGACGTGATTTAATAAATTCTCGAAAATAATATACCTTGTTGAAATCGCTGTTCAGCAGTTATAATGCATGTATAATTTACATATTTCTGCAAATACTGAACAAAAAAAGGCATCATTAAACTGCAGATTTTTTGACGAATTCATGTTAGCATAGTTTGGCACCTCATAAGTGGCCGATATATTCTGATTATTGCGGTCAGTGAAGATACCGGACATGAACCCAGGCCCAGCCCGTTGTCCTAGACGTGTGTGTAGGTTTCTGTAGTTTTCTCTGAAGCTTGTGCTATTATGAAATGGGAAACCTACAAAAAGACTACAGGGATTCATCCCCCATGAGGCCTACATCCAAACTATATACAATTGACCTTCATCCACACACCAACACCAAAGATAGTGTAGATTTGCCATAGCCTACATGTCTATTCGATTTGATTTATGTATGCTGCAATTTAATGCAAAAAAAAATGTCTTTAACGTTAAACTATTGGTTGATTAAACAGTCATAAAATTCAATTCCTTTCTTATGCATGCAAGTACTTTGTTTTCGCTTCTTTTATGCGCTGATGACGGTACGCTAAAAAGTACCAAAACAGAAGTCCGCCAGTTTATTATTTCCTTTGTCGTTTATGAAGTTTATTGCTCCTGTGTTTATTTGTCTAGCACCATCAAGTCTCCTGTCAATATTCTGTTAAGATTAAAAGTCAATCTCAAACTACGAAACTCGTCTATTAAATATAAAAGTTTAAACGTTTCACTCACTACTAACAGCTAGAAAAAAATAATAACGCAGTTTAGTAAGTCAAACATACTTGTCTTCGGTGGTTGTAATTTTTTTTAAACATTGTATTCTTCTCATTAATTACAAATTTAACAAGAAGTCTTGAATTTACTCCTGTATATTTTGTAATACGTGGCGTATTGCAGTAATTTTACTTATGAAAAACAGTACATATAAACTTTCGTTACAAGACTCAACATATTATTTTTTAATTTTTAAATTGTATACCATTAGCTTTTAGAAATAGCATAAATAAAACATGCTTTTTTCTCAATTTTGCTTTGTTAATATATTTAGTTAAAGCTTAAATATGAATAACTTGATAATTACTTGTCAATCTTATCTATCACTATAGGAATCAATAACAATTAATGATAAATACATCATTATCACACGTTTCATGTTAAAATCCATACCCATATTAGCAAATCGATCTGCTATCGATATTTAGATCATCAACCTTGGCGTTGACTCTAAAATAGAGGCTCTTATGCGTAATAACTGCAAATTACGGCAGACAACGCCCTTTAGGGACATATATCTTAATAACCTTTGAAAAAGGAAAGGAAAAAAGTCTCTGATTATAAGTTTAGCTGAGAGTTTATACTCTCAATTTCACATG
>CAWVNO010001067.1:0-82721 GCA_963930645.1 Salticus scenicus
ATTTTTCTGAATTTGGAAAAATTCAATAAACTAGTTCCATTATTGACATTCCATACAGAAGAATGTATTCACTCAATTTTTATATTCCTGCATATTGTTATGAATCATATGCACACCACACACTGTGCTTGAATCACGAATAGCAAAAAAAAATCACATAACACAGCTCACATGCAGTTTCAGAAAAGTATAAACATATTTTAGTAAAGTATAAGCACTTTTCAAAGCATAGTCCCAGCGTATCCGAATTCTTTTGTTAGGACCTGTAAATGAATCGTAAATGATTATACATATAATTTGATTTGGTTTAGGGCCGTCTTAAGGTGTTAAACTGCACCTACAACAATTTTCGCATATAGATGTAACGTATTTGAATTCTCTTGAATGCACTTGTACAGGATCTCAACAAAAGCTTTTTCCTTGATCTTAATGAAAGGTTTAGTACAGAGCAGCACTAAATAATTCACGTTCAGAATACTGAGTTTGTACTTCTATCTATAATTTGTTATTGAGATATGGTGCCATAGACAAACGGCTAAATACCTAATTTTCGGATTGTGCAGGCCTCAAAACGTGTAAAGTATGCAAAAGCTCATTTCAAATTTTCACCTAAAAACATACTTTTTCTCCTACTATACGGAAAGAAAAAGTAATAACGTGAAATAACCATACAATAGATAAATAATGCAAGAGAGAGGGGGAAAATCATATTAATTAAAAATAAAAAAATAAAAAAATATCATATTATTATACATTATATTATACATTCGTGAGCAATTCCTTAAACGATAATAAATCGTTTATTTATTTTTCTAAAAGTACAATAAATTAATAAGGTATTTAGTGCTACATGTAATTATTTACTTTTCAAATCAAATTTGCAGAAAGTTTTTTTTTTTTTTTTTTTTTTTTTTTTTTTCATTTACTTAATATTTTTAAATTTGTTATTTTGATGTTTGTAAAAGAACGACGTTATTTATTTATTTATTTATTTATTATTACGGTATTATTTATATATATATATATATATATATTTTAAGGTCAAAAGTGAATGAGTAAATAAATAGAACGATAAAAATGATTATTTTATTTTATTTTTATTTACTTACTTATTTATTTATTTGTTTTAAGTTCGGGAAAAAAAAAACTTTCTTTTTTTTTTTCCCTTTTTTACTTTCCGAACACTATAGTGAGTATTGTAATCATGTCAAAAATCCGAATTTGAGATTTTGATGTTTCTTTACGTTTAGAGGTCCCCTGAGTCCGTTTCCACTATTTCTACGATGATGTATGTATGTGTGTGTGTATGTATGCGTCTATATGTGTGTGTATGTATGTGTGTATGTCTGTGAGTGAACACGCTAGCGTCTAAACGCTTTGTTCGAATAAGCTGAAAGTTGGTACGTATATTGTAAGTCACCATAGTACGAACCCTATAGATTTTGGTGAATCTAGCACTTATAGTTTTTTTACAGGGACACCAGGAAAAATTCTTTATCATTATGGCCTATGGAGGCAAATTTTTAAAAGTGCGATACCGTCTAAACGCTTTATTAATCTGAGCAAAAAATTTTTACACATGTTGGTCACAGTTGCACGAACCCTATAGATTTTGATGAATTTAGCACTTACAGCTTTCTTACAGGGGCACAAAGAAAAATTCTTTATCATTATGGCCTATGGAGCCAAATTTTTAAAAGTGTGATAGCGTCTAAACGCCTTATTAATCTGAGCAAAAAAATTGTACACATGTTATAGGTGACATTTGCGCCAACTGTATAGAGTTTGGTGAATTTAGCACTTACAGGTTTTTTACAGGGACACAAAGAAAAATTCTTTATCATTATGGCCTATGGGACCCAATTTTTAAAAGTGCGATAGCATCTAAACGCCTTATTCAATTGAGCTGAAAATTTATATGAATATTATAAATCACTGTTGCACTAAATGTAAACATTTTGGTGAATCTAGCATTTATAGGTTTTTACTGGGACACAACGAAAAATTCTTTATTATTATGATCTTATGGGCTCAAAGTTCAGTAGCGTTCAATAAAATATCGTGTAATATATGGAGAAAAATACTCAAACACTCTATAATGGTTTTCTCTCTTTTGTTAGTTTAACAATTCCTCTTTCTTTACTTTAGCTACAAAACTGTTAATTGTTCAGTGTTCGGAAAGTCGTGTGGAGTCACTCCAGATTTCTTTTCTTTCCTTTTCTTCTTTTAATTAATAAAGTATTTAGAATACTAACAAGGTATTTAGTATTACATGTACTTATTTAGTTTTGAAATAAGATTTCATTTTAAAATTTGTTTTTGGTGATTATAAAAGAACAAAAGTAAAAAATATTTTTGGGTGGTTAAAAATAAATGCATAAATAAATAAAAATTATAATTATTTAAATGAATGATAATAATAATAAATGAAATATAAATAAATATGTTTTTTTTCCCTTAAAATAATAAATAAATAAATAAATAAGTTCGACTTTTCCTGTTTTTTTTTTTTTTTTAAATAAAATTGCTGTTAAGAAATTGTTCAAAATATGTTTAAGGAATTTGCGTGAAAGTTATACGAACTTCTAACATAAATTAATCAGAAAAATGAGAAGAATTAAAACATAAAATATAATGAAAATGTTACATAATAATTAAAAAACAATGAAAAATATAGATGGCGCCACTATTTTTCTTATTCAGAATTATTTTATTAAAGCAATTTTTTCCGTCATAAATTTAAGATGGTAAAATAAACCATTTAAATTACTCAGAAGAAAATTTTGTTTTCAAAATACAACTAGAAATCTCTTTCAATTATTCATATTCATTTATTCGCATAAAACGAGAGGAATAATGTTGATTAATACTGATTTAAGCCAAGTATTATAGTCAGTGGTGAATCATTGCATCATAAAAGGTAGCAGCCAATCGACAACGTTGAATTGCATCCCCGTTTGAGCTCAAGTAAAGGGAGTAAATATGTTGTCTGGACAGCCGTTATTGAATCGCAGGGAGCCATGGATGTAGCCAGTGTTCTGACTTCGGGGAAAATTTTCCAATTTTTGGGAAATTCCGAGTCTCAGACGGAAAAAAAAGGGAAATGAAATAATAAGGGAAAAAATTCCCTCCACGTAAAGAGATGAGAGAATATGCTTTTAGACCGAAAATGTGACAGATCCATTCAAACTGTTTTAAGATTTGAATATGTTTCCTGAATATATAAAGTGATATATATCTTATTTTTGAATAACACAGATAGGAAGCAGTCTTCACGGAACAGATTAAATTCGAATCGAGCATGGCAAAAAACTGTGCATTAATTTATTCGTGTAAAATACGCAACTTCTTGTTTCACTCACTTCTAAACAGATGACAGATGGCTCCAATTTCCAGTAATGTATGAAAGAGAAGCAAATTTACTGTAAAAGCACTTATTTTCGCGAGCCGTAATTTTCGCGAAAATGAAGATATCGGTGATTTCGCGAGCTGAAAATTTCGCGAATTTTATATGAACAGAACCGAAAGTTGAAAAATCCTAACGTTGAAAAGTACCTAAATATAGAACCCCTTTATGCATAAGGCATTTTAAGAAATTTCCATTTGTCCGAAAAGTTCGTCCCCACCTCCTCATTGCTCTAAAAACAATTTATGCTTACAACGATGCTTATACATCAACTTTGGCTTTGGCTCAACGCGCACATTCCACCCCAAACAATTTTCTTTTCTTAATCCTTTTTTCCTCATGCTGTATATCAAAATAGGGACTTCTGAACCCCCCCCCCCTTTTTTTACACCGAAAATGTAATAACTTTTCTCGTATTCGGACCGTCAATGCATGTGAGTTTTGGCAGTTGAAAAATTTCTGTTTTTTTATTATTATTTACTGCGAAAAAAAAAAAAAAAGTATTTCGCGAGGCTTAAATTTTCGCGTTTACGATGGGCTCGCGAAAATCGCGAAAATTAAAGCCTCGTGAAAATAAGTGCTTTTACAGTAAGTACCAAGAGCCATACCTGTTAAGGTATCTGCCTGGGTACGGAGCACTTTTTTCTAAAAAAGCACACTATGCATTAAGTAATTATATTTTCAGTTATAAACGGACATAGAATTATGAAAAATAGTACATTTTAAGCAAATATTTCTTTATTTTGCAGAAAAATAGGTGATTTTGTGTAAAAAATGAGCAAAATTTCACGTTTACGCCAAACCTCATATACTCGATAAAAATTAATATAATTCAATATCCATTGAAATACATAATGATATGACCCTTATCTGTGCATTGAACTAAAAGTTAAGAGATATTCTAAAAATTGACTGAAATATGGTAACTAACAGAGAAAAAACCAGAATTTTCCGAAAAAAAAATCTGTTTTTTAGAAAATAAACACATGTAAAATCTTTAAAATAGTACATAGAACATATCTTTTAGTTCATTGCGTGACTGGAAATCTGTTACATACTGTAAAGAAATTTCATAGAAATATCTTGAAAACTTTTGGAGAAATCAGGTTTATCGCATACACAAAAATCGAAAAATATAGTTTTTCAGAAAATGCATTTAAAGATTTTACTTAATGTGTAATTATTTGTTGGAAAAAATAAATAAATACATGGGTTATAATAAAAAAAAAAAAACCTCTGAATGATTTAAATTAAAGATAAATGTGAAATCAAGCCTAATTACCAATGTTTACCTATTGCCAGCTCTTTAAACTAGCGAGATCGAGCACTTCCTCTCTTAAAGAATATCACTTCCGGTTTACTTAATAATTTTCCTTTTTACTTAATTGGCTTCCTTTTTACTTAATTGGCTATAACTTCAGTTCTAATTAACGTACAAATAAAAGTAAAGGTGTTTTAGAAAGCTAAAAGTCTATTCTTTAAAACCAAATAAAAAACAGAAAATTGATTTTTTTGTCAAAAATGGTCATTTTAACCCAGATACCTTAACATCCTAATAAATATACCATAAAAATGTTAGTGCCACCCCTTTTTACACTATTTAATGTTTGGAGTTTTTTTTTTTTTTTTCCACATGTAATTAAGATTAAATAAAAAGAAAAATTACTCAAAAGAAGAACAAAAAAAAAAAAAAAAAAAAATAGATTGGTATGAAAAAAGGCGGGACTAAAAATTTTCCGGAATATTAATTAGAATGTTGGCAGGCATGCAACAATTGTTTCAAATTTTACACGAGATTATGTGAGGACTTCTACACGACATTATGTGATGGATTTTTTATGAAATTATGTGCGCGATTCAAGCTGCCAAACTACATAACAAGCAATTAAATCACTATTAACTATAGTCAATTTCATCTTTGTATTTATCCGGGGATATCCTATGGAAACTTGATTAATGTGGGTAAATATTTTTACTATGCATTATTATTATTATTATTATCATTTTAGATACAAAGTATTTTAATGGTCTTTTCTATTAAACTATTGTTTAAATTTAGTTGTACTGAGTGTTTCAAATACTTCATTTATGTTCATTCAGCAACTTCTATAAAATTTCAAAATTTGCTAAATTTTAATATCATTCTTAATCAATCTTGATTTCAAAGGTAAATTAAATGAATTAGTCATGATGATTTTGTTATTTTTATAGTTTAGCAATTGATACTATTAGAATCAGACTTTCGTTTAGAATAAATACGGCTCTTGTTTTTCTGAAAAGCGGGTCGTATAATAAAGCAAATTCCTATTTGATTCCTTTTATTTCTTCTTTTTCTTACAGAAATCTACCAATTGCAATCAATTTGCTTAACCGTCTCTCTCTCTATTTATATATATAATGGAAAATGTGTCATTACGATAACATCCGAAGTATTGAACCGCTTTGAACGAATCTATCAAATGAATCTTTTAAACGAATCATGGGACCACTTAAAGTGACGCGGCATTTTGAAAAGGTGTTATCCGATAACTTTTTAAGTATTCTATTCATAGCTGTCAACCTAATCCGGATTATTGTTATTACCAGCACCTTTTTTCACACCACTGAATTTTTATAACAATTGTCTTTAAATGCATTTACGTAGGAATAATAAATGAAGTACTTAAAAAAAAAAAAAAAAAAAAAAAAAAGACTGGTGTGAAAAAAGGTGAGTTCTTCGGATTATTAATTAGGATGTTGGCAGCTCTGAGTATTCAGTGAGTTGGAAAGAAATTTAGCCTCTGGTCTTATCTCAGAAATGTCTTAAAAGAGTGCATTTGACAACTTGATTACATATCTTATTTCAAAGATCTCTCCCAATCGCTGGTCCACTTGAAAATTTGTCATTGTGATAACTCCTAAAATAATCAGTGAATTCGGACAAAGCGGGACAACCACCTTATTTTACAAATATCGTGGATGAGTTCATTAATCAAATAGATCCTTTATTTTGTTTTAAGATGCAGCCACTTGAAAATTTCACATAAAAAACGCATTTTTGAATCGAATTACTTAAAACTTTGTATGAAGATACTCCAAGTAATGTCTCAATCAGCTTTATTAATTAACTTGATCTATCATCTAATTTCAAAATGGAGGCAAAAATAAGAAAGAAAGAAATCAGTCTGCTCTTCCGACTGAGCCGGAAGGACTTGTTTCTAAGATTTATATCAAAAGTGCATTTTTGCAAATTATCGAATGTCAAAACTGAATGAGTAAAATACTGAAAGGTAAAGTTTCTCAATTTTTTAAGCGCATAGCATTAAATTTTATGGTTCCTGAATATATTGGGATTTAGAAATTTTGGTATCCAAAACAAACCTCTTGCCCCTCAAAAAAATTACCTTTACCTCGATGCGACTTTTTTAATAATGAATATTGAAAATCTTTCAGCAAAATGTGAAAAATCCGTAAGAGAGTCATGTTTAGCATTTTATGTTGAAGCATTAAGTAAATTAAAAATAAATTTCCTCTTCAAGAAGATGCATTCTCTGACACATTTTTTTTTTTTTTTTTTTTTTTATCTTCAAATGTTTTTGATCATAATCCAGAATCATTCGTGCCTTTACCAAGAAAGTATGTTTTACCTTTATGTCAAGATGTCACCATCAAATCATTGGATCAGGAGTGGAGAGAATAAGCCATAAATGGGAATATAGAGAAAAGTTTACATCGACGATATTTACAAATTTTGGAAAGGCGTCTTTAGTACTGCAGATACCAATGTCCGGAAAAATATGATAATATTCTTAAAGTGCGCCGGCAGATATAGGGGAGGAGGTCATGACTGTTCCCTAGATTTTTGAAATTTATTTAAACTGACTTTCCTCTTCATAAATTAAAAAATATATATAGAGAGAGATAAAGTTATTTTAAATAAATATAACGAAAATATAATAGTCATGCGAAAGTATAGTTCTCTTCCATCAACTGACTAATTTTAATAGAATATTCTTTCATAACAGATAAGTGGGAAAAGGTGAGGGAAAAATGGAAATAAAAAAGGAAAAAAGAGGGAAATTTTGGCAACGGTGGAGGGAAATTGTAAATTTACGAGTGAGATCACTGGATCTAGCTCTTTATTTTACCCATTTTCCACAATTACGGGCAGGGTTGCCAGATTTGGCTTTTTTTTTTTTTTTTCAGCCTAATCATTCTGAGAATTGATAGTCTATTATGTATATCAAATGTCACTTCTCAAAATTATTGGTCACTATTGAATAAAGAAAAAGGTCCCATCTGGCAACGCTGATCACGTGATCTGTGAACTTTTTACACTTTTAGATCTTTCTACTTTTTTACACTTCTTTATACTGTTCATTCAGATTTTTCTGCAGCTAAACTTTATTTTTCTGGGCTCATACATATAGATAGACCGCAAAGCAAAGAAAAGTGACATCAGCGATTGCACCAGTTCCCAGATGTTGCTTTTTTATAGAAATAATTTTTAAATTTTCGGATGAACAGAAAATTTTTAAATTAGATAATAGATTAAAAAAAAAAAAAACAGTAAAAAAATTTTTTTTAAACTTTAAAAATATTTAAAAAGAAAAAAAAAATGATGCCAAAAATAAATATATAATAATAATAGAAGATGTTTGTCTGTCTGTGCATCTATACGTTCAGGCCCTACTGAACGTAGAAGTACAAAATTTGACATACGGGTGCTCAGAAGCCTTCCCGAGTGCATAGTGCAAAAAGAATAAAAAAATTTTAATTAGATCTGCAGATATTAATTAAAACGTCAACCTATGTCTAATCAAAAAACGATTCAAAAAGACAGGCGACCATGATTTTCCCCTGAACCGCGGTCCTTAAAAGAAAAAGCAGAGAGAGAAAAATTCGCGGGTTTTTGTAAAGCCATCCCAGCTCAACGGTTCCAGATATTGAAAATACGCCTATACCACGAGCAAGAGCATTTATTACTATTTCTTACGGTATAATGTTTTTTGGAAAATACGGAGTTTTTATATTTAAAAAAAAAATTAATAAGGGCCCAAAAATTCTCTTTTTCTTGATTGTCTTTTTTGAAACGCCCTGTACGAAAGAGTAATAGACCCATTTTTTAACAACTGGTATATTTTGAAAGGTCATTTAATCCTCTTTCGAACTATATAAAAAGTTTAACAAAATATAGATTAGTGATCCATATTTTTAGATTTTACGAAACATCAATTTTTTCACAAAACATTTTATAACTCAAAATCTTTTAGAAATAAATCATTTCTTTCTTTCTTTTTTTGTTGTACATAGATCTCGATTAGACGAATCAGATCTCAAAAGATTGAAAGCTTATTTCAAAAACGGAATCAGTTATAATTTTTTTAATTTTCTGCATCTGTGTACTTTTTCATAAGGTTCTGAATCGCGCTTATCGCGTTTGCGGGTCGAACAACACTTGGTGTATTGGTTGCCATGAAAACTATCTTTTAATTTCGCAGACGATATTTTGAAAGTCGAGCGAAAGAAAAATATCTTTTACTGATCGAGGTCACGCGTTTTTTGACTGCGATTAAAATTGCAAATTTCAAAATTCTTCAAATTTTCTTTGTCGCACACAAAACTTACTATACAGCAATCACATCATTTTCAATATTTCAAATTCTAATTATCATTAAATTATTTTTAATACATCATTGGACAGATATTTTAAAGTACTTTTATATTATCGAAAGTGCAATTCGAGATTTCCCCTGATTTACATGTTTTAAGTTGTCTTCTGAGATTAAAATAATTTTTTCAAATTCTAATGAGCGAGGAAGGTGTTGTAAGTTCCAAAACGGGGATGAGGCGCCGCAGGCGCCACCGAGCGGGACTTTGCTAAAGTCAGAAATTTGAAAGATTATAAAATGGTGAGCGAACAGGCTGTTTCAGATATTGAAATGGGAAGAGGGCGCCGCAGGCGCTACCGAGCGGGAATTTACTGCGATTAAATTTTTCAATAAAACTATTTTCACTATATGTCAATAAGCGGTTGTAAGATCTGAAAAAGGCGCCTCAGGCGCCACCGAGCGGGAGTTTTGTAAAGTCGGATTTTTCGAGGATCGTAAACCAGCTGGTCGCCGAAGGCGGCTGTAAATAAATAAATAAGAGCATATATTTGCTTCATTCATGGCAGAAAACATAAACAAAAATCGACTCGAGACAACTAAACAGCAGCGACAGCGAATTGTAATAAAAACAGAAACAGAATTTAGAGTCGGTATACGACGTATGTGGGGAATCTGCAGGAAAGTGAGCAAGTTGCTAGTCAGCGGCTAGACGCTAGTATTTTTACCCAGATCTGAGAAACCTGAACAGATAGAGTATTTCTTAAAAATATACACAATATACATATTTGTACAACCAATATACTATGGATATAAATACTTTGATTATAAAGAGTATAATTATCATGTATATCCATTGTAATATGAATCTGATAATAGAAAATTTTGTTCTGAAATATTGTAACTTGGAAGAATAACACCCACAGGCGGAACTTTCTGTCAAAAAGGCAAAAGTATGAGGTCGCGAAAGTGTTAACTCGACTGTGAAGTAATGTGAAAAAAAGTAATGTGATTCGGCTTAATAGAAAAGTGACGATAATTGTAACTATGAATAACAATTTAGAGATAACTTAAAGAAGTAAATGCATAATCACTGAGCTCCAAATTGTAACAGGAGAGCTGAATTCCAATTATCCGTCATTATCTGACGCGGTCAGCGCGTATGAATACACATGCGGGGCAAAACAAACGGTATTTTGTATTGCCTCTTTTGCTTACTGTGTAATTTTATTCATTGAAACGAAATAATTTTAGAATTTAAAGATGCACCATAACGAGAATTAGAATTTTTAAACACACAGTAAAGCGGACTATTTTATTTTTTGCCCCTCATGCATTCATCAAGGTGTAGTTCGTCTGACCGCCAACTCAGCTCTCCTGTTACATTCATTCTAACTCAGTGATGCATAATAAAGAGCGTAACGCTGTATTCTTGACTTCAACATTTGAAAACAGATAAATTGAGCTATGGCCCTATAAATGCTGCAGCGATTAAATTTAATGTTGATCGTAGTACAATATTTCGTTTGTGGAAGTAGGTGAAAACAACAAAAATAAATCATGATGAAATTTACAATGTAAGTTCACAAAAAATTGGTAAATGCGGACGAAAAACATAATTTTTTTTTCTCAACAATTCAGCAAAATTAAAGATGTCCCAATAAAACGAAGACAATCACTGCGATGTTTATCATGTGCTGTTAATATTCCTAAATCAACATTACACAGGATTGTCAAGGAGGAAAAAGTTTTAAATGGAAAAAATTATGTTCAGGCGGAGTCAATTCATACAAAATAACCCATCTCATCATAGAAAAACTTCGTCGTCAAAATCTTCTGTGAAACCTGACATGTAATCCCATGCTAAATTATGCACAAGAAATTCCTTAAATATTACTTAAAATTATCACAACTTGGAATCTTCATTCTCATTTTTTACTTTCCACAAATTAAGAAATTATTTTGGGACAAATTTTTTAAACTAATTTGGGACTGATTTAATGTGGCAATGCTTGTATAGTAAATGTTATGTTGTTGATTGATAGTATAGCACACTAAAATCTCTGAAAAATGTTCAAACAAAATCATCAATAATTATTACTTTTGAAATGTAGCAACTAATTTAAAACGGAAGGAGTATAATTTCAACAAGACATTAGATCGCGCCCATCACAACTGCTCCAGCTCGTTCCTTCTTCTAATGAGCATGCGCGGGGACTTGCTCAAGTTGCCGACCAAAATCATGAAGGTCTAGTAAGATATTGATTCTCCGCCGGTGCTACCCTCTATTACCGATGAATTTAACCAAACATTTTTCACTTTCAGAAATTTTATTTTATTTTCCCTTTCAACTTTTTTTAAATAATAAAAATCTCAGACTCAGAATGTTTTTTATTTTATATTAAATTTCATTTTCCACCAATTAAAAAAAAAAAAAAAGAAAGAAAGTATGGTTTAGAAAAAGATTCAAATTAATATTTGAAAGTGCAGGAGGCTCTTCATTTATGAAAATATTCATAGATAATTAGAGAAAAAAAAATCAACAATATTTTAAAATTTAATAAAATAACAACAGAATTGTATGAGATATAATAATTCCAAATCAAGTTTATTGGTGTTTTATGATTGTGTTTATATTAATTTTTCACATCAAATACTTTGTATGAAAGTTTTAAACTGATAGAAATGATTTAGAAAATTGATTTTAAATTAAATTATGTATAATTTTCTATCCTTCGTATAATACTGCTTATTAATATTTCCAAATAATTTATAACATTAAGAAAAAATATATAAAATATTTCAGTTTTAAATTGCATTATATTATTATCAGTAAATTATAAAGAAAGTAAATTTGAATTAATTTAAATCCTATATATTCAACTCTAAATATTATACTGTATTATGCATAACACAGAAAAATTTCATAAAAAATTTTCTAACTATATTTGAAGTATTCTCATCAATATTATATCAAAAATTTATTGGAGTACTTAAAAATAGACATATTCAAAAACTAAGCAAATGAGAGTTAATGTTTATCACTAACAAACATTAAGAGGGTCATTTAAACTGTTTATCCTCTTCCCTTCCTCCCTGTTTGAATCAGAATGTCATAAGATAATTTAAAAAAGTTTTAACATATTTCATCAATTTCAATTTTATTTTCAGTGCTAACCTCATATGTGATATATAGTTAAAGAATTTGATCCCCTTTGATAAATATTACTGTTTCGAATAAATTTCAAATTTTTATCATTTGATTATATTATTTATAATTTTTCATTTAAAAATATAGAAAATTCACTGTTTGAGCCATAAACTGTAATAATTAGAATATATTAAACCCATGTCTTAAAGTAAATTAATGCTTTTTCCTTATTTTCCTTAATTATTTATTAAACAGTGGGAGGCATGACTATGACTAGAAAAGCTATAAAATAAAATAAATGTTTTTACGACTTATATATGTAAAATATTTATAAATAATACTGACATGAAATTAAATTTCTATATAGCTAAAAGCTTCTACATTAGATTTAATAATAATAATAATTGAAAATATTTGCATGGGAGAAAATAAACAGCTTTACTAATCCTCTTACTGTTTGTTATTAATAAAAATTAACTCTCATTTGCTCAGTTTTTAAGATACGTACTTTTAAGTACTTTGTTAAATCTAATAAAATTCTTATTTAATATTAATGGGAATATCTCGAATACTTGTTAGAAAAAATCATATGTAATTTTTCTATGTCATGCATAATATAGTATAATATTTTTAGTTGAATATATAAGATTTAAATTAATTCAAATTTACTTTTTTTATAATTTACTGATAATAATATAATGCAATTTAAAACTGAAATATTTTATATATTTTTTTTCTTATTGTTATAAATTAATTGGAAATATTAATAAGCAGTATTATACGAAGAATAGGAAATTATACATAATTTAACTTAAAACCAATTTTCTACTTCATTTGTTTCTATTTAAAGCTTTCATTCAAAGCATTTGATGTGAAAAAGTAATATAAACACAATCATAAAGCACTATTAAACTTGATTTTGAATTATTATATCTCATACACTTCTGCTATTTTATTAAGCTTTTTAAAATATTATTATTATGATTATCTATAAATATTTTCATAAATGAAGAGCCTCCTACACTTTCAAATATTTATTTGTATATTTTTTTAAACCCTATTTATTATTATCATTTTTTTTTTTTTTTTTTAATTGGTGGAAAATAAAATTTGAAATAAAATAAAAGATTCTGAGTCGTAGATTTTTATTATTTAAAAAAAGGTTGAAAGGGAAAATAAAATAAAATTTCTGAAAGTGAAAATGTTTGGTTAATTTCATCGGTAATAGAGGGTAGCACCGGCGGCGAATCAATATCTTACTAGACCTTCATGATTTTGGCCGGCAACTTGAGCAAATCCCCGCGCATGCTCATTAGAAGAAGGAACGAGCTGGAGCAGTTGTGATGGGCGCGATCTAACGTCTTGTATAATTTCATACTAGCGTCTAGTCGGCGACAAGCAACTCTCACTCTTTCCTTCAGATTTCGCGCATGCTTCGTATGTCGGTGCAGAATTTTATTTATGTTTATTGGATGTGTTTATTTCCCATTTTCATCCAAGACCTTCTTTGGTAGTGCTGCCATCTAATGGTCAATATAACTGTTTGAATTATTTTCCACATCAAATCAAACAAGATTTTAAATTTTCTACCTTCTAAGATTTCAACAGGAATTCTGGGAATCATTCTCATTTACGTTATAAAATCATTATAACGTTACAATTTTTGTATCTCGTTGGGTATTCGTGTAATTAATTTTTTTAATAAAAAAAAAAAAAAAACATTATTGTTTGGTTTGTGTAGACTTAAATTTCCCAAGTTCTATCAGACATAGAGGGCTGTTTAAGACCTCAATTTAAAGAGAATTTCATGGGGTTTATTTTAACACGCAACTTACCTATACTTGTTATTATTATTATTATTATTATTATTATTATTTAACTTACATATTTATATTAAGTTAGCATTTTTTTTTTTTTTTTTTTTTTTTTTTTTAAGTTTTAAAAATGTCTTTTATTATATCATTAGCTACACATTTTAAAATTTGTAGAGTGGAATACAATGGATTACTGCAAAAATTCCATTATTTTTTAATAGTTGCAATAAGCTTTTTACTATAACTCCTGATCTCATTGTTATCCTTTTTACTTCGTTATGCAAAGTATAAGGAAGTATTGTAATGGTATTATAATAGTTATGATATTAAAAAAAAAAAAAAAAAAAAAAAATTAAAACAGTTGCATTTTTTTTTTTTTTTTTTTTTTTTTTAATGGAATGATTTTTGGATCGTTCCATGTAAAATAAACTAATTATTCATCCTAACCATTTTAGATATCAACAAGAATTACAGTATTTATTCTGCTTAACAATAAAAAATGATTATAAAAACATTGTTATTATATCTGTTTAAGGTTTCAGGTAATAAATTTTTTTTATCTTGAAATTCTTTTTTTTTTTTTTTAAATAAAAATTTTATCAGGGCCACACCACCGAATTATTTTCAATTTGAAAATTGATTATCTAATTAACGCTCTGTTGCTTATAAGCGAGATAAGAAATTTCTTTCATGAATGGAAAAGAAGGGTGGGAGTGTTTAAAACAAATGGCAGAAGCTAAAAAAGAAAAAATGACCCTACGTTGGCAGAAAAATTGTTTATTTTATGGTAATTATCATAAGAAATTCCCTGATTTTCCAGATTCTGGATAAAATATTTATATTCCCTGACTTTTATAGTCATTTTTCGAATTCCCTGACTTTCCAGGTAGCGTGGCAATCCTGTTTAAAACTTGCCGTACTATTATTTAAGGGGGAGGAGGGAGGGCTAAATTAGAATAGAAAAACTATTTCTTATGCAATAAGTGGAAAAGTTTGCAGTAATAATAATAAGAGTAATGGGAAGGCAATTTATTTCAGAGAAATTAATGTAAGGTAAAAATTATATAACTGAAAACGTTGCTCTCATTTTTTTAAGTTTTTTTCAAAACTAAACTAAGTGATCTTTAAAAACTAGGCATGTGCTATAACATGGTAATTAAAATTTATAACAGCCCATTTTCTTATCCATATACTAAATCCTGAGATATCCTGATTTTGAAATATCAAAAAAAAAAAAAAAAAAAAAAAAAAAAAAAGCAGCCTTAGAATATACCCAGGCAGTTTTTTTTTTAACAATTTATTATTTTTGATTTACAAATTTCATGCAAAATGTTCCCTCCTTTGAAGGATTGTGAATTAATTTATTAATGTGCAAAAGTGCTAGAATGTTTATAAAATCAAGAAGACATTAAAAATTTTAATATCTGAACAATAAAAAATGTTGAAATAATTCTAATAGTGAGAGTGTGCTTTCTTTTTATGGGGTTGTACGATTAAAATTTTGTAGCAAGTTTAGTTTCGAAAAAGCTTTAAAACTTGCAATATTATTTAAAATCTCCTTATATTATTAAAATCTGTACGCGTGTGTCTGTGAGAAACGGCTTGAAACCGCAAAGGCTCCGCCGCTAAAGGTCGCACGGACTTCGAACATGTACCGATGGACAGAGAATTTATCGCAGATCTGGGGTTGCTAATTTGCTAAACGATGCGACCCTAATTAGCGGAGATATTAATTAAAATGTCGACCATTGTCTAACGAAAAAACGATTCGAAATAGGAGGCGGCCGCCATTTTCTACCGCGACCGCTTACCTTGAAACAAAAAGCAAAGAGAGGAAATTTCGTGGGTTTTTGTAAAGCGATCCTGCTCCAACGGTTCGAGATATCGAAATACACCTCAAACAGAAGAAAGAGCATTTATTACCGATTCTTAATGTACAATTTTTTTTTAAAAAAATACGGATTTTTTATATTTAAAAAAAAAAAAAAATTAAAAGGGTCGAAAATTTCTCTTTTTCGCGGTCGTCTTTTTCGAAACGCCCAGTACGACCGAGTAACTCTTCCATTTCTTAACATCTGGTATATAAAGAAAGGCCATTTAATCCTCTTTTGAACCATATAAACATTTTTACAAAATACGGATTAGCGATCCATATTTTTAGATTTTACGAAACATCGATTTTTTCGCAAAACATTTTATAACTCAAAAGCGTTTAGAGATAAATCATTTCTTTCTTTCTTTTCTTTTTTTTTTTTTTTTTTTGTACATAGATCTCGCATTCATAGTTTATTTCCCAAAAGATTGAGAGAAAATTTCCAAAACTGAATGAGTTTAAAAAAATTATAACTCATTCAGTTTTGGAAATTTTCCAAAGCACTGCAAGGAGCGTGGACTGCAAGGAGCGTGGCAATTTCATAAAAATGTCCTGAGATTGACTCAACCTTGGATTACGCCTCCTGGTAAGCTAAGAGCAAATAAAGAAATAAAAGGTTATGTAGATTTTGCAAGTTTCACGCTCTAAACCATTAAAAATGCATTACTTCATTGGAAAATGAATACCGTAATCAAATAATGTAGACGTCCGTTGCATCACCATGGCAACCTGTTCAAAGAGGTTCATTTCTCTTCTCGACGCAAGCGAAGAAAAAAAAAAAAAACAGCGATAAACGTCTGGTACGTGTTCGAGGTCACGTGTTCTGCTATTAAAAATTGCAATATTCTAATACGCGTATTTCAATTTCTAATTACGATTAATTTATTTTTTATACATAATTCGAAAGATATTTTAAAGTTCTTTTATATTATTTAAAGTTTTCAACAGATTTACACGTTTTGAGGTTTCCTGAATTAATTTTCTTTTGTATCTCAGCTACTAATTAAAATAATTTCATAAGTAATACATCATTAGAAAGCTTTTTTGAATTGGAATCGAACAGTGGAATACAGAAATTTGTACCACCAGATGGCGCTGTAATATTTTCAAATTTCAATATTTCAATTTCTAATTATGATTAAATTATTTTTAATACATCATTCGAAAGATATTTTAAAGTTCTTTTAAATTATCGAAAATTTTCACCAGATTTACACGTTTTGAGGTGTCCTGAATCAATTTTCTTTTATGGCGCTGTAATATTTTCAAATTTCAATATTTCAATTTCTAATTATGTTTAAATTTTTTTTAATACATCATTCGTAAGATATTTTAAAGTTCTTTTAAATTATCGAAAGTTTCCACCAGAATTACACGTTTTGAGGTGTCCTGAATCAGTTTTCTTTTACGGCGTTGTAATATTTTCAAATTTAAATATTACAATTTCTAATTATGATTAAATTACTTTTAATACATCATTCGAAAGATATTTTAAAGTATACATATATATATACAAATATTGCTCACTTAATAGTATGAGATACTCGTGAGACAAATCCCTGCTTAAATCAGGACTTCGAAAAAATAGCTAACTCCAGATGGAAAATTTTAATTTAAATTTTTCTAAGAAAAAAAAATCAAATGCTTCTTTTTCTAAAGAGATGCTATAAATATGCCTAATTGTATTTCAGACTTTTTTTTTAAAGGTTGGTTGGTTGGTTGGGTTTTACGTCGCACTAGTGCTGCGCAGATGGGCAATTGGCGACGGTCTGGGACTCACCCCTAGAGGTGGTCCGGAGACATGCCATCGCAATTTTGATCCTCCATGGAAGAGATGGCTCTCCCGCTCCTTTTTTTTTTTTTTTTTTTTTTTTTTTCTGTAGGACTAAAGACTATTAGTCTCAATCTGTGGATTTTTACGATACCACTTTTACGATAGATGGCCATTAATCGAAATCAAAAATTTATCGAAAATATTGAATAATTTGAAAGCAATGTTATAATTTGAAAAAAAAAAACTAATACTTCTCTGTCCTAAACTAAATTCTGCTTTTGCCAGAATTTCATCATAATCTTTTTTTTTTTTTTTTTTTTTTTTTTTTTTTGAAAGAAAAAGAAAAGAAAATTAACAATAATCAGCATCAAAACAAACACTATCGAAAAAGTTTTTTTTTTTCTTTATTAATTTTGGATTAGGAAATAAAAAGCGCGCGTGCAAAATGAAAAAAAAAAAAAAAAGAAAAAAAGAAACAAGATAATTAAGTCTGAATTTGAGTTGGTAATTTAAGGATGCCATTGATATAGTAAATTTTTTTTGTTGTAAATTGTTTTTAATAAATTTAAATGCGGATATCATAATTGCGCTTGTAAAGACATTTGAGAGAAACGTTCGAGTTACTTCTGTGCCAAGTTTCAGCTTTCGCCAAAGGGGTCCTATACTAAAGCTTTTATTATTTATTTATTTATTTTTTAGATCACTGGACAGAGTTCGTGTGCTTAAATATTGCTGATGTTATTAGGACTGAGGAGTATTAGTCTCAATCTACGGATTTTTACGATACTAGTTTTACGATAGTTGGACATTTATCAAAATCGAAAATATAATTGAATAATTTGGAAGTGATGTCATAATTAAAAAAATAAAATACTAGTAGTAATCCGTACTAAATTAAATCCTGCTTTTGCCAGAATGTCATATATATATTGTCTGTCTGTCAGTGTGTGTGTGTGTGACAAAATTTTGTATCAACTACCGTATTCACGCGTGTATATGCACTTAAAAAAAAAAAAAAAAAAAAAAAAAAATGAGACAAAAACTCCAGGTGCTCGTTACACACGAAATATTTTGTAATGATAATATATTCACTCAGCATAGTATGTATGAATGTTTGAAAAATAGGGGGGGGGGGAAACAGTATGATTTTTCTTTATCATTGTGTTGGAGGTAATTGGTGAAACGAGTTGCCAAAAACTGTTGAAAGGAAGGAAATATTGTTAGTTAAGCTATTTGGAGAGTTAGATTACAGAGTTATTAACATTTTAATTTGCTCACGAGCATGTTTAGCCCCGTCTTTATTCCATACCACTTCTTTTTAC
Source organism: Salticus scenicus (assembly GCA_963930645.1). Lineage (NCBI taxonomy): Eukaryota > Metazoa > Arthropoda > Arachnida > Araneae > Salticidae > Salticus > Salticus scenicus. Next base: position 18,929 of record CAWVNO010001067.1, read on the forward strand.
TTTCTTCTATATGTAATATAGAGAAAGTATTGGATTCGCGAAAATTTTCGAAGTCCACTTTTTGATGGATTTACATGTTTTGGGATGTGGAGAACACGAATTAATAGTTTTTAGAAAATGTCTGTCTGTCTGTCTGTCTGTCTGTCTGTCTGTATCATTTTTTTGTGGACGCTGTATCTCACGAACCAATGAATGAAATTTAACCAAACTTGGTATTTAGTTGCACCCTGACATAGACTGGTGCTGATTAGATTTTGGGATCAATCGCTCAATAGGTGGCGTTGTGATCGCATTTTATGCAAATTTTAAACATGGCAGCATAGGACAAAATTCCGTATAAATGGGCCTAAAGAGAGTAATTTTACACTTGTGATTGTAAAATTAATATGAATTATTGATAATAGTAGTAGTTAGCTAGGAAAAAAATTTTGTGCATGTGGGGGCATCGGTTCCCCCCCCCCTGGGGGGGAAGTACCCCCCCGGGGAAGTAAATTTTCAAGATGGGTATCTTTCGAAAGGTCTCGTTGATAATAGTAATAGTTAACTGGGAAAAAATTTTTGTGCATGTGGGGGCATCGGTTCCCCCCCACACACCGGGGGGGGAAGTACCCACCCGGGGGGGCAAAGTTTCAAGATGGGTATCTTTCGAAAGGTCTCGTCAATACCTTTAAAACGAATGGTTGAACCATAAATCTGTGATAATTTAAAACAAAGTTATCGATTTTTTTTACTTTTAACAAAAAAAAAACAAAAAAAAATCGCATTTTTTTTTTTTTTTTAATGAAATTTAACCAAACTTGGTATTTAGTTGGTCCCCGACATAAACTGATGCTGATTATGTTTGGGGATCAATAGCTCAACAGGTGGCGCTGTGATAGCATTTTATCTAAATTTTTAACATGGCAGCATAGGACAAAAATTTGTATAAATGTGCATAATAAGAGTTGTCTTAAACTTGTGATTGTAAAATTAATATGAATTATTGATAATAGTAGTATGTAACTAGGAAAAAATTTTCTGCATGGGGGGGCATCGCTTCCCCCCCTGGGGGGAAGTACCCCCCGGGGGGATAAATTTTCAAGATGGGTATCTTCCGAAAGGTCTCGTCAATATCTTTAAAACGAATGGTTGAACTATAAATCTGTGATAATTTAAAACAAAGTTATAGATTTTTTTTACTTTTAACAAAAAAAAAAAAAAAAAAAATTTTTTTTTTTTTTTTTTTTAAATATTGTTACTGATTGAATATGTATAGGTAAATATAGAAGAAAGTCTTGTGGTGGCCACAACATACTAGTTAAACTTATAACTTACCTATTTAATCACTACATACTATGATGAAAATGTGGAAAAAGTTTTCTGTCTCCTCCCTGAAAGTGTCCTAAAAAAAAAAAAAAGGCGGAGATTTTGAGATCTGCTAACAATGGTTATCGCCTCCGGCATCAATATTTTTATTAAAAAAAAAAAAAAAAAAAAAAATCAGTGTACTTTTGCACTAATATCTTTTCATTAAAAAGGATAGAGATTATTGTAAAAAAATACCGGTGGAAACGTGCCGTTAAAAGACGGAACACTTTTTTCTTATAACGACCAACACTCCCATTTTTCAAGGAAAACTTTATGTCAGAAATTAAGTCTTCAAGCCTTTGCCCTCGGCTATTAAAATTGGAGAAATTTTCTTAATTTTCACTATTTTTGTACATTTTTAAGCACTTCGATTTTTTTAGACCGGAATATCTTGAAATAATATTATTACTGAAGGCTCATACTATCTAATTATTGAAGACTTACATTATCTAATTACTGAAATCCCACATTATCTAATTACTGAGAGCCCACTTGTTATTGGACAATCTGTGTGTGGTTGGACTATCTTTTGCGTTGTGAAGTGGAAATAGATAATGTTTCATTAAATTTCATTTTAACAAAAAATCAGGCTCCGCCCATTTTCCGTTGCGCTTCCTTCGCACCCCGCCCATCGCAAACGACCTTTTAATTAAATATATATATATATATATATATATATATATATATATATATATATATATATATATATATATTGCAAGATCCAGAAAAAAATAATATGATGATTCGTTACTGTTGATATCGTTAAGGAAACATTGCTATTTGATCGTTAAGTAAATATTAATTTTATTTACGTTTAAAAACACAGATCTGAAAAAAAAGATGGAATTCTGATACCATTTTTGTTGATTCTTATGTAAAATTATATCCTAAATCCGAATATGACGACCATTTTGCCCTGTTACCCACCATTTTTTAGAAACACCACCCGTCCCTCATTTTTTTCCCTGTGTCATAATTTTATGATCATAAATTTGATTGGAAGAAAGAAAAAAAATAATAATTTAACACCTAAAAACAAAATATATATATAAAGTTTTAAAAATAACATTAAAAACGGATTTAAAAAATATGAGATGTACAATACATAATTTCAGTAACAAATCCCACACACACAAAAAAAAAAATCTCTTGTAGCAGATGTTTATGCTTTACAATTTTCCAACTCTGTAGCCCCTCAGAAGATATTTAACTATTAGAATAATCCTCCCCCACCTAAAAATCAAATGTATAGCCATAAAATCACGAAAAATGATAAAAATAGGGGACCGTTCCTAAAAAATGGTGGGTGATGGGGCAAAATGGGCGTCATACTCGGATTTAGGAGGTCATTTTACATAAGATTATGCTGAAATGGTGTCAGAAGCAATTTTCAAGCCGAGCAGTGAAATAATTTAACGCAGCTTTCACCTTAAATCAAATGATACAATTTCTGAAGAAATTTTTTTTTTGAATGTTACATCTAGTAATAATTTATAAAAAATACGTTATTATTATTATTATTAACTATCAATCAGTATATAATGTACAATTTAATGTATGTTATCTTATTTCCACCATGCTTATTTCATTCATTATAAATTAGACTTCCTTCAACATATTTTAAGAGTTACTTCTAACAAAATCTTCACTTACAAAATTACTTCACTATTCAAATAATCAGAAATGATTTCAAAGTTTTTCTGATTAATTAAAAAAAAAAATTTCCAGACGTTTCAAATTTTTGAAGCTAAGTTTTACTCTATTTTATTATTATTATGCATTCTGCAAATTTGACTCTCCCCTCGAATATAATATATTTTTTTAAAAAATACAGCGTTAGCTAGATTTTTTTTTTATTATTAATAAGTATACCAGTTTTTGATAAAATGTAATAATACAGATACAATAACAAACTTTTAGCTTTATATATTTTAAATAAAAGCAAAAATGTTTGCACATTCATTCAAGATGTAATATAATAAATGATGAAAACCGCTGTCTGAAAGAAATAGTACGATCTGCCGTACTAATACTAAAAAAGGTTTATAGAAAGAGATTTAAGAAAAAAATTTACTTTAGGATTATGTAATGGAATATTATAATCCATCTGGAAATTACTTTTCGAGCGGAATTCACATTTTAAATTTTAAATAACCTTATAAGTTTTATAGTTTTTCGAAACTAACTTTGCTACACAATTTTAATCGTACAATCCTACAGGAAGAAAACATAATATCACTATTAGAACTATTTCAACATTTTTCAATACTTAGATCTTAAAATTTTTAATGTCATCTTCTTGATTTTATGAACATTCTGATGCTATTACATTTTAATAAATTAATTCACAATTCTTCACCGGAAAATATTTTGTATGAAATTTCAAAATAAATGATAACAAATTGTTTAAAAAAAAAAAAAACTGTCTAGATATATTCTGATGCTGCTTCTTTTTTATTTAATAATTCAAAATCAGGATATCTTGCTTTTGTATATAGACAAGAATGGGCTGTTATTAATTTTAACCCTTTGCCTTAAAGCAACGTATGGGAGACGTGATCGTACTGCTGTGCCTAAAATGAGAACCTAGTATCACACACGTGCTGATTCTTTCTGGCCAAAAGTGAAAAGCTCGTGTCAGACACGTGATTGTTTTTACGCGATAATGTTTTTGTTTTTGCGTTATTGTTTGTTACAGTTGCAATATAGGAGTTGGTCGTTTATTCTTAGGCGTAATTGCAATAGAGTCGTCAAATAATTAACTGTTGGTTCTTAAAAAAATCTAAAAATTTAACCTAATGGCAAAAAGGAAAATTTATACTAATAAGGGTGCTGGCAAGTGTCCTGATTACACCTTAGAAACTGAAACAGATACCGATTCAGATATATCTGAAGATAGCAGTGTAGTTTGTCCTATAAAAAAACGTGTGCAAAAATTAGTTAGTGATGAAAGCGATACTAATGACGAAGAAAATATTAGGAATCAGTTATCAGAACAATGGATTTAGCAATCAAAAAATAATCAACCGAAGATATGGAAGTATACAGAAACTCCTGGCATAAAAGTAACGTCTACAGGTGAGTTAAATGAAAACAGTTTAAATTTAGACTTCTTTTTTGCAATATTTGACAAAAAGTTTTGGGAAATTGTTGTAACAGAAACAAATTGCTATGCAGAGCAATGTATAAGCGATGAAAGAAGAAAAAGAAAAATCGACGAGACTTGGGTTCCTGTAAATTGTGATGAGATGAAAGTATACTTTGCCTTGTGTATTATAATGACACAAGTTAGGAAACCAAATATTCAAATGAATTGGACTAAAAGAGCGGTTATTGAAACACTGATATTCCGGAAAACTATGACCTACACCAGATTTTTACAAATTACTAGGTTTTTGCATTTTGCAAATAATAATACAACCGATAATTATGATCGAATAAGTAAAATAAAACCGGTTTCAACTTTTTTCAATCAAAAATTCAAAGAAGTATATAATATGGAAGAGGATGTCGCTATCGACGAATCCCTAATGAAATTTAAGGGACGTTTATCATATAAACAGTATAATCCGTCCAAAAGAGCCAGATTTGGCATAAAGTTTTATAAATTGTGTGAATCGGCATCGGGTTATTGTTATCATTTTAAAATATATACCGGAAACGACAAAATAAACCCTGATGATAGCTCATCTGAAAATGTTGTCATGGAATTAATCAGCTCAGTATTACATAAAGGACACACTCTATACCTAGACAACTGGTATTCTTCGCCAAAATTATTTTTACGATTAATTAAAAATAAAACGAATGCAATAGGAACAGTACGTTCTAATAGAAAAAATATGCCCATTGATTTAATGAAAAAAAAACTTAAAAAGGGTGAATGCGAAATGAGATCCAGTAATGGCATATTCGCCATAAAGTGGAAAGATAAGCGTGATGTTTATGTCTTGTCCACTAAACATGATAAAATAGAAATGTCTGAAGGAAGAAAACCTGATATTTTGAAACCAAAATGTATATTTGATTATAAAAAGGGCATGACTGACGTTGATCGCCAAGATCAAATGTTAGCTTGTTTCCCCATTATGAGGAAACACATGAAAGGATACAGAATTTTTTTTTTTTTTTTACATATGAGACATGGCACTTTATAATACTAACATTTTGTACAAGAAAATACATAAAGAAAAAGTAACTTATGCTGAGTATAGAGTAGACATAGCCGAATTATTACTGAAAACTGCACAATCAAACTATAACAGGACAGGACAAATACCCACTGGAGATACGCCAGAGAGACTGCAAGGACGAAATTGGGGATATTTTCCAAAACATATTAATCCAACACCATCAAAACAAAAACCAGCCAGGACTTGTAAAGTTTGCGCAAAGCATAAGAAGCGTGGGAATGCAAAAAATGTAAAGTTGCGCTACGTGTTCCTGATTGTTTCGAGAAATATCACACACTGGAAAATTTTTAATTTCCTGTCATTGGTTGAAAATGTTGGTAAAAAAACAATACCCCCTTTAAACAAAATTTTTGACTAATATTATACATTATTCCCTTATAGGTTATTCACGCAATAAATTCTACAGAGAAAATATTTAAACGAATGAAAATTTTTACTTTTGTTATATAACCAAAAACATAAAAATAATATTATGTGAAATAAAAACATTAAACAATTTTTTAATAAAAATGAAATGAAATATAATTATCAAATTCTGTGGTTTTATTAAATAGTAAATGCAGTACTATTAACGTCCACTGGTTTGCTCACAATTTAGCCCGTGATGAAACTGCTTCTGGTCACGACGCATGAGAAAAGCTTTCATCGAAAGTGGCACACACAATCGTCGCTCGATTCATAAGGCAAGGGGTTAATAACCATGTTATAACATTTATCTATTTTTGAAAACCACTTCGTTCAGTTTCGAATAAAATTAAAAAACGAGAGCAGCTTTTTAGTGATGCAATTTTTACCTTATATTAATATGACTAAAATAAAGTTGATTTCCATTATTCTTATTTTTATTATTACTACAAACTTTCTCACTTATTGCATAAGAAATGGTTTTTCTCTAATTTAACTCTCCCCTCGCCGCCAGTAATAATAATAATAATTCAGGTACAAAATCTTACAAGTATACCAAACATACTATAACAAAATATAATATATAACGTAATCACCTATTTTGTTTTCATATCTGCAATAACTATTTATGATGTTAAAAAATGTTAGATTTATTTATTTATTATGAAAAAAAAAGTATTTTTGCAATGGTTAAAACTGTTTACGATAAGTTATAATATTATTTACAACCTGAAGACTCAAAGCTAGTCTAAAGGTAAACATTTAATTACCAATTTAAATTACCAATTTAATTACCAATTTAATTATTAATTTACCTCTTCCATAATTTAATATGGTTACAAGCAACCTGTAACGGGCTCGCGGTCTAACTGATCCAAAAGAATCTTAGTTCTACACAACAGTAAATGTAGGGACTAACTCAGGCAAGGAAATTACAAAACGAAATGTCAAATTATAGGCTTTGAAAAATAAAATAAATTTAATTTCTATTTTAGTATTTAGTTGAATGAAATTTTTACAATGTAATGTTAAATTGAGAGGCACAAGGTTGAGGATGGTGTTAAGGGATGGAAAGAATTTTTTAAAAGATTTTTTTTTTTCTTCTTCTTCTTTTATCGTTAATATCCATTCGGCACGTTAAAAAGGAAAGAAAAAAAAAATCTACTTTTAATATTTTGTCTTTATTAGAAAATATTGACGCTCATTATTGAATTTTTCCAGGGAGGAGGACTAAACAAACTAAATGCCAATAATAACATAGAAAATATTACATCATATAATATTATAACATGATTAAATTATTCACCCCTCCTTCCGCGCCTATCTATTCTTGCAGGTATTAATGTGATAATATCATTTCCTTTACAAGATAATATATTTATAAAAATGTTTCTCACATCTACAAATTGTTTAATTAATGTGTACTTTAATATAAATAAATAAATACATTTTTCATATGGCAAATATTCTAAATGCTGTATGTTTTCTATAAATTGTGCAACAGGATGATCAGACATCTGAGTGTTAGACTATCAATTTTCGAAGATGAAATTAATTCTGTGATGTGGCCCTTATAAAATTTGTAGACTGTATGAAAAACTATAAACCAAGGAAAGACAATGTATTATATGAACAAAAACTTACCTTTTTTTTTTTTTTTTTTTAATTCAAGCTGCATATCAGATTAAACCTAATGAAATTGTCTTTAAAATGAGGGATCAAATAATTCACCAGGAATGGAAATATGTATGGAAATATTTCATTTGGAATATGAAAAATTTAAGATTGAAATAACTTATGCAATCAAAAAAAAAAAAAAAAAAAAAAAAAAAAGATATTTCTAAGATTTTAAAAATTAATTAACTGTAACCTCAAATAGCTATTAAAAAAAAAAAAAAAAATCATTACTTTTTATTGGTAAGAATAATAAATACTGCAATTATTCTTGTTGAAAAATCTAAGACGGTCAGGATGAGTGATTAGTTTGTATGACATAGAATGATCCAAAAATCATTTCATTTCAAAAAGAAAAAATTAAAACGTTTGTGTTTTAAAACTTAAAAAAAAAAAAAAAAAAAAAAAAAAAAAAAAAAAAAGTTTTTTTTTTTTCCCCCTTTGTATAATAACAATTATTAAAAAAGGATAAGAAGGAGATAAGCTTATTGTAACTATTAATAAATATTCGCCATAATCCATTTTATTCCACGCTATGAATTTCAAGATTTGTAGTTAATGATATTATAACAGACATTTTTTAAAACTTTCTTTTAAAAAATGCCAACTTATTATACATATAAGTTTAAAACCTAAAAATTTAGCAAGCATAAGTAAGCTGCATATTAAAGGGAACCCCACGGAATTCTCTATAAAATAAGGGATCTGCCCTCTATGTATGATAGAACTTGGAAAATTTAAGTTTGTGCAAGTCAAACAATATATATATATATTTTTAATTAATTGTACGAAAATCTAACGAGATATAAAAATTATAAAATATTTTTCTTTTATAGCATTAATGAAAATTATTCCTGGAATTCCTATTAAAATCTGAAAAAAAAAAAAAAAAAAAAAAAAAAAAAGGTCCAAAAAAGGTCCGCCACATAACGCATGCCCGTAAACTGTGCGAGTTGCTCGTCGCTGGTCCCCAATTACTGCTGATATTTTCTCCTATCTTTAATCATAATCAGCAGAACCAACACTTTGGCATCTCTGCACTAGATAAAATTTAAATTAATAACTAATAAAACTGCAGATTTTGTTCAGGAATTTAAATTATTACCAAAGCAAGTGCTATTAGTTTCTGCTGGTGTTAACAGAGAAAGGAAATTGTGCGCATAGTTAAATGCCATTTTTTAAACGTCGTACCTCATACAAATCCTTGTTATCAAAACTTTTAAGATAATAGTTTTGTAATATATTAAAATGTAGGTAGTTTTATTTTTATGATACACTTTTTTAACAAATTGTCATTGGGAAACGACAAAAGTGTTTTTATTTTAAAAGATGAGTAACTCCTTTATACAATCCTTTATAACAAGGGTGGCCAACCGAGGCCCCCGGGCCGCATGCGGCCCCGAGTAAATTAACGATATTTATAGTTCGAGAACTTTGCTTAAATTAATAAATCCTTTCTGAAACTTTTAAGTAAAAATGCCTTTAAACGGTTTCTGAATGAAGAAACAACATATTTTTGCAAAAAAAAAAAAAAAAAAAAAAAAAAAATTATTAAATCTATTATTCATTCTTTTTTTATTATGGTTATTAATATACAATCATAAATTTTTGACGGTTCTATTGTTAATATATAAATGAAAATTTAACATGAATGTATTTTGTTCTAAATTTTTACCCTCTCTTCTCCCGAAAAAATTACATGCATACATACATAATTCATACACTCACACACATATATAAACACATACATAGGTATACACAGTGCGGCCCGCTTGAATTAAATAAATTTCCAGTGCGGCCCACCTGAATAAAATAAATTTCCAATGCGGCCCGCCAAGTGTTTCGGGTTGGACAGGCCTGCTTTATAACACTGATTTTTATCGGGTTTGGCAGGGCGTACTGGTGTGACCCATATTAATTTTCAGAAGGTGTATCTAAATATAAAAATATAGTTGCTCTATTATATCACTTTACCACCGCTAAACTTTTTTTATTGGTAAAAAGTATTTATTAATTAATTAACCGCATCTTTTATTGTAAATAATTGGCATGTACTAGTGTGACAGGATTTCGACAAAGCGAAATTTGAATACTAGAATTTTTATATAGTATTTTTTAAATAGAAATCAACAGATGTTATATGTCTATATAAGATGAAATATTTTCTAAAATTATTATATAACAATAGTGGTATACAGATTTCCCTTTGTGAGAACCGTGTTGCATGCACTCAGACTGTAAATAACTTTTCGAAAAAAAAAAAAAAAAAAAAAAAACTTCAATAGATTTTGCTGGAGAAAAGATTTAGTCCAGAGTGTTTATTAGTATCAATTATTATTGTAGTATATTTAGCAATTAATATTGACGGCAAAAAGGCCTTTATTCACACTGTCATAATACGATATATGTAAATGGTTTGATCAAATATAAAGCCTCCATGTTGCTAAAGTAAAATGGAGCATAAATCTGTATATAAATTTTGCCGTATCTGGGACCATTTACAAGTTACTACGAACAGAATAGTCAAGTTACTACGAACAGAAGTTACTACGAACGTTGGGGACAAAATCTCGCGGGGACAAAATAAAATATCGCCTATATAAATGAATGGAAAGCAGAAATATTGTGATTAGTGTTTATATAAATAAAATGATACTTTTACAACATTTTATACGAATGAGTTGGTAATTATTAGTAATGTAATATGAAATTTCATGGCAACACATTCATATTTACCACAAAAGTTTTTATGAATTTTGCTTAATAGAGTTTAAAAACTATGTTTATTATTAATTAAAAAAATGTGATATGTTTAAATTAATTCAATAGTGCTTATTAATTTTATAATTTTTAATTCAGGCTTGTGAACAATGTTAAGCTTTGTCAGCAGTCATGTACACTATTTTTAAAATGTATTTTGAATGATAAAAGTCAAATGATAAAAAAATTTGAAATTAAATCAAGAGAAAATAATGAAATTCCACTCTATAATATATATATACATATATAAGGTCCTATGGACCTTAGAAGAGATCGCACATGAAATAGATCCCATTATTTTAATTTAATCGACGCGGTATTTTGTCCCGCGATATTATTTCCGTATCCCGAATGAAAAAACTAAAAATCTTAAAATATGCCTCATTTCTGAAGTTTCTAAGCATGCAACAAAAAAATCTGGCACAAATTTAGAAAAAGCTGAAAAAATCCTATAAAACGACATCTGCTGGTTTAGAATATCTAGATTTAATGTCAAGTTTCATATGCGCCGAAGTATTTGATCGGTTACTTCGCAAAATCCATTCTAGGTAAGTTTACAAAAAATTGGCCCATCCCCAATAGCTTTCGAACAAACTTGCGATAGACCATATCGGTTGATCAGTACCGTAGCCTGCGGCGATCGTAGGCTACGTACTAGAAATTAGCTCTTTGTTTACATTCCTTTTCACGTTTTAAAAGAGTTAGACTCCGCCCATTACAATTTAAATTTCCCCTTAACAATTCCCTTTTCTTTGTAATTTACTTTTTCAGGGGTCGTATTCTCTGCCCTATTTCAGGAGACCCTCATCAGAAATTTACTTCCTTTTTGCCACCACTAATTTTATACAGAAATATTTATGGTGTTTTCATAATGATGTGTCGTGACTAAATAGGTTTGAAGTTATTGTACAGTAAAACCTCTCTAAGTTGGACACCTACGGTTCCAAGAAAAAGTGTCCAACTTATAGGGGTTAGACATAATGTTAATGGATACATTCCGTTCCGAGAAAAAGCGTCCAACTTGAGAGGTTTCACTGTATATAAATAGAGGTAAGAAAGAAGACGAAAACTTCTCAACCCAGAGAGTGTCCTGAAAAAAGGGCGGAAAGTACCCTTGCTTTTGACCTCTTAATGTGCATTAATTCACATTTTGTTTAATAAGTATATGTTTATTTGTATCAAAATAATTTGATATGCATTCATTTGTATTTTTATTCAAAAAATCTCTAATACGGAAATTATTTTAATTAAATATCAATACAAAAAAACCTTAACGGATTAAAAGTTCGTGACGCAGCTACTTTAGGGCTAAAAGTAATTGAAATATTGGTCTTTAAAATAATGATATCATTGAGTGACGCTTTGCTTCTAATTAAAAAATATATAGATTTTCTTTTTTATTTGATTATTTTCTTTTTTCTTCTATTGATATTTACAGTGCAAAATACAAACGTAATATTTTCAACTTCAACATAAACAAGTATATGAAATTAACACACAGATGCTTTTTCATTTGCATCTCAAATTCAAAATAAGGGTTTTAAAAGGAATGATATCAAAATTCCAGTGACGCCTTAGTGTTACTTTAAAAGATTTCCTTTTAGATTCCATTGTTGCAAAATGGTATATGGGTTTGTTATAGCATCTAGTTGTGCACCTCCCTTATTCGTTTTTCTATGATTTTTCCATTACAGAGATACTTACAAAAAATTATATTTATAACCAAAAACAAAGGATTTCGTTCTGTATATGACGTATTATCATACAAGAGAATTAAGGCATTTCAAAAGAAGCTAATGTCAGAGACCACAAAGATAATGCTTTGAAAGTTGTCGACATATTTGTAAGTAGTGTGACATATTCAAGGCTGTGTCCATTGTGCTCGCCAGGCTGCGTGAGGACCCTGGTGACAGATTGTCTGCAGTCTCGAGAAGCCGGGCATACCAGGCGGTTCTTTCATCCTCATGGTTACAAAGTAACCGCGATTTTACAGATGACTTTGATGTGCCGCTTGGGCACCCCACGCTAGGGTGGTACCCCGCCTTTTTGACGCCACTTGAAACTCCAATGAACTGTTGACCTGAGTGTAAACCTGGATACTCCTCATGACCAAAGACTGTTTGATTGGTGTTTGTCGTGTGGGAAAAATTGTTTCCCCCCTTTTTCAGATCACCAAGATTTTTTTGGAAGGACAAAAGATTTCAGATATTAAATCGGGGACTTGGATTTATGACTTGAAAGAGAACGGACATTCTCCTGAATCTTTTAAAATGTCACTCATGCTAGGTTTTCACAGGTATCTGTGATGCATGTAGTATGCTCTACAATGTTGAAAGAAGTTTTAATTAAAATTATGTTAAGTTTTGCACTAAAGTATTATTATTCTTTGTGTGTTATTTAAAACCAATTTTTGACTACTACCAATGGGAATGTGTGTTCCACGCTACTTACCGACTATATCACAGCTGAAGTTAACTGGTGGCAGCAAGGAGGATGTGTGTCTAGAGTAAATTAGGTGCAGCCCAAGCCTTAGATGATAAGAAACGCCATATCAAGAAGATTACCAGCCCAACAGGAGACGTCTCGGAACTACGAGTGGTGAGTCCCTTTCTTTTTCTATTTAAGTTTCAGGGAGGTCTTAGTTGTAGGGGATTAGCTGTATTTGGGGTAACTTTCTTACAGGTGTTAACTGGTCATAGGAAAGATTTTTTCTTTTAGATTTTCAATGGTTCTTTTGTAGTTAAAAGAAGAAAAATCTTTAACGAAAGTCTTAGGAATCAAAAGGAAACGGGATCTTTGTTTCTATTTGTTTTGAAATTGCTTAACTCAATATTAATCCAAGTTAAGTGAAGAAAAAAAAAAAAAAAAAAAGTTAATTAATAATTTTTTTTTCTGTGCAAAATAAAAGGCATTTAAAATCGGGTTACTTTTAATGTCATATTTTATTTTGGGGTATATAATTGTTTTTACTTCGTTTTGTCAATTGAATTTCAAAATTCACTCAGTTGTGGTTGTAATAGGAACTGAAGTTCAGTAACAGTGAAGTGTTTTATTGTAGTCATTAATTTGTTTATGTATTTTCTATTATTCGCGTGAAAAAAAAAATATATATATTTAGTATCAATTATTTTTTTCCCTTTCTTTTTTTTTTCTTTATTATTATTATTATCTTTTTCTTTTTTTCTCTCTCTCGAGTGCTTGATTGGTTTTTTTAAAATGGCTTATTTAAGAAAATTTAATAAAAGTACTTTGCTATTATTAGCAACTGAATTTGAGACTGACGTATCGGAGGATACGAGGAATAAAGATATTATTCAGGCAATTTTAAACGCTTCTGATTACGATGAGGAAGAAGCAAAGGATTACTTAGTGAGAATTTTAAATGATTTAGAAAGAGTGGAAAAAGAGAAAGAGTTAGAAAGGAAGGAAAGAGAGAAAGAGTTAGAAAGGAAGGAAAGAGAGAAAGAGTTAGAAAGGAAGGAAAGAGAGAAAGAGTTAGAAAGGAAGGAAAGAGAAAACATTAGGCAGTTTGAGCTAGAAAAATTGAGGCTTCAAAATGAGGCAGAAGTCAATAGCACAGCGTCAACGGTAACATCAGTAGAACCGGGTAGGAAACGGGTTCAATTAAGAGAATTGGTGCCTAAATTTGACCCAAAGCAAATCGACATTTCTTTATTTCTTATGATTTTTGAGCGCCAAGCGGCAAAAGAAAAAGTCGAAGAAGATTGTTGGGTATCCCAACTAATCCCGTTATTACCGACGGATATAGCGGAATTGGTTGTAAAGGAGCCTGAGGATAAATTTGAAAATTACCAGCACATAAAAAAACTATTATTTAAGCGTTTCAAGTTGAGCGCGTTGGCGTTTAAAAATAAATTCGAAGACCATAATAAAAAACCAGCAGCTTTATGGGTAGATTTGGTGTACGAATTAAGAGGTTATTTAGACAATTGGCTGGAAGCCATAGATGTTAAAGATTTTGAATCTCTAAAAGAATTGATACTCACTGAACAAATTAAAAAAAGGGTTCCGTTTGAAATCCGAGAACATTATTTAGATAATTGGGAAGAGATAAATAATGCAACGAATCTCGCCGAAAAATGTGATAAAGTTGAAGCAGTCAGACGTGATCACAAAAAATTCGAACGGAAAAATTCCTTCAAGGAAGAAAAAACAAATTTCGGGCATTCTAGAAATAGTTATGACGCGAAAGGGGAAAGTGATAAGCAGGGAAAAAAAGAACTAGGTAAGAAAGAATTGGTTCAGAATGAGAAAATTTTCGAGAAACCGAGAAAAATAATTTGTTACCATTGTGGTCAAACTGGACATATGAGACCTCGGTGTCCTTTGATCGATAAATCGGAGGCAATTGTAAAACATGTAATTACAGCGCATTATTTGAGTCCATCTTTCAGGCCATATGTTAAAAATGCTGTTATAAACGGGGTTTATCGTAATTATTTATTAGACTCAGGTTCGGAGATAGATATTTGTGACCGTTCATGGGTTAATGATCAAGATTGGTTGGGAGAGACGGTGAAAATACGGCAGCCATTAGATTCCGAATGTATTTCCTTACCTGTGGCTAGGATTACGATTGAGGGAGACTTTGGTATTATTGTGACTAAAGCAGCCGTGAAACCAATCGATTTGATTCAGGAATATTATTTAATGGGGAATAAAACCGCTAGGTTGATTGAAGCGCAGAGAAGACGCTCATTAGGTAAGAGTAAAATCACTAGTAAAGAAAAACTTCAAAATGAGTCTCATGTACAAACTTTCCATAAAAACAACTCTCGTTCGCCCATACAATCCCGATTTTCTAACGCGAAAGAAAAAAAGAAAAATGAATCCAGTCCAAGCTCTTGGGAAACCCCAGCTCCACGTTTTGGAAATTGGAGAACGAAAGTCACGAAATTATGTTTCACATGTCAATCACCAGAGCATTTGCATCGTAACTGTGACAAAGTGAAGGGATATTTAAAGGGTTTTCAGGAGCCGAAAGCAAAATTTAAAAGGACTGATCATTTTGGGAAAGATAAGCGCTTAGCCCAACAGACCGGACTCTCAAATCCTTTACTTGTTAGACGTGTAACAAAAGATTATCCGAGAGAGAAACTGAACAATGCAGTGGACGAACGCGAAACTGAATAGCAGGTGTTTGCTACTGGGAAGGAGGGAAGTTTCTTACAAGTTTTGTTTATTTATTTATTTTTCCTTCCTCTTTCAGAATTGTTAAGAGTAAAATGTTTTATTTTTTACTTTTATTTTATGCAATTTTCTGTGATAAAATTGCATAATTTCTTCTGTCTTTTGGAATATTATGCAAAAAAATTGAATTAATCGTTTCTATGTTTTTAATTAAAAAAAAAAAAAAATTTCATATATAAATTTTGGATGTGCTTTTAGTTAGAAGGTATTATGTAGAGAAGTGTTAACTGCAACGTAACAAAATTGTTTAGATGAAAAGAAAAGAAATCGGTGGAAGGAATCGTTTAGGGAAAAGCTGTAAAGAAAAAAAAAGTTTTCTTTTTTGATTGATAACATGTCATTCCTAGTTACGGATATCGAGTGAGCCATGTTAACTAAGATGATGCATATTGTAGGTTTGCTTTTTTCCATTGCATAATTTTCCTTTTAAAATTTATTGAGATTTCTTTCTTTTACTTATTTTTATTTGGGTATTTTATTTATCCTTACTGTGTGGTTGCATACTTTTTCCTTCTCTTGTAGATAATTGCCTAACTGATTAACTGAATGTCATCTCTATTATTATTTTTTTGTATATAGCATTGTGTAGGAATGTATGAAATTTTAATTCTTAGACGTATTAATTTTTAGCATTTTACTTTTCAAATTTCTTTTATTTTATTATTATTATTATTATTATTATTTTTTTTTTTTGAACTTGAGTGGTCTATTTATAATTTATTTTTTGTGGACTATGATTTATTTAATATTTTAAAATTTTTGTGAGGTCCTTGTGAAAAAAAAAAAGTGTGAAAAGTTTTAAAAATATTTGAAATCTTTCAGAAATACAATTTTTATTTATTATTAATTTGGCATTTCAATTTTACAATGGAGTTAACAATGTTACGTAAAAAAATTTTGAATTTTTTTTGTGTTTATTAAGTGAATTAAGCATAATTCGGATGATAGGAAAACTCCAACTGAGTGGATTGTTTTCAATTGTTTTTTTTTATTACTATTATTCATTTTATTTAAAGTTAACTCACATTTAAGGGGTAAAATTGGAAATGGGTTTTAAGTTTATCTGGGGAAAGACCTCCCTGGGGCTTAATTGAAAAATGGGGGTCGCCTACTGGAGTGCTGTTGGTCGCCTACTGGAGTGCTATTTGTCGCCAACTTGTGTCGCCAACTTGTGTCGCCAACTTGTATCGCCAACTTGTGTTATGATATTTGTGTCAAGAGCTGGATTTTGCTCTCCATAGTCGTGCAAAATCTTTTTATGTGGAGAGGAGCTGTGACATATTCAAGGCTGTGTCCATTGTGCTCGCCAGGCTGCGTGAGGACCCTGGTGCCAGATTGTCTGCAGTCTCGAGAAGCCGGGCATACCAGGCGGTTCTTTCATCCTCATGGTTACAAAGTAACCGCGATTTCACAGATGACTTTGATGTGCCGCTTGGGCACCCCACGCTAGGGTGGTACCCCGCCTTTTTGACGCCACTTGAAACTCCAATGAACTGTTGACCTGAGTGTAAACCTGGATACTCCTCATGACCAAAGACTGTTTGATTGGTGTTTGTCGTGTGGGAAAAATTGTTTCCCCCCTTTTTCAGATCACCAAGATTTTTTTGGAAGGACAAAAGATTTCAGATATTAAATCGGGGACTTGGATTTATGACTTGAAAGAGAACGGACGTTCTCCTGAATCTTTTAAAATGTCACTCATGCTAGGTTTTCACAGGTATCTGTGATGCATGTAGTATGCTCTACAATGTTGAAAGAAGTTTTAATTAAAATTATGTTAAGTTTTGCACTAAAGTATTATTATTCTTTGTGTGTTATTTAAAACCAATTTTTGACTACTACCAATGGGAATGTGTGTTCCACGCTACTTACCGACTATATCACAGTAGAAAGCAATTCCTAAAGAATAAGCAGGTTCTGGTCTATGAATGCATTTTATTTACTGAATATTCAGCCTGTAGATAGACCCCGTAATAATATTATTAAGAAAGTTGTCTACATGTTTGCGTGTTGAAAGTAAATCTTAATGCCAAACGCAACAGTTAGCTTATTTTCCTATCTTGCTGTGCCTGTTAAATTACTTAAAGTGATTTTATTATTTTATAGATATTGTAGTATTTTACAGATATAGATTACGCAATTTTATAAACGTTATTAAATACAGGCTTGCGGACTATTATATTTTTGGTAAGAATTATTACTTTAATAGTTTCGTTATATTTTTTGTGTGTAAACATGCATTGTCAAGTACGTACAGTCGGTAACAAAAGTGTCCGAACACTAGCAAAAATTCCTGTGTAAAAAAAGTACCCTTCATACGGTTTTGTTAAATAAATCCTTGTCGAATCCTGTTCTTAGTCAGTGTAAGAACATGATTCGATAAGGATTTATTTAACAAAACCGTATGAAGTGTATTTTTTTTATATAGGAATTTTTGCTAGTGTTCGGACACTTTTGTTACCGACTGTAGAAACGTTCGATTTTTGTGTTTTCCTTACAATGTTTGTAAGTTATTTGTGTCAAATTTGCGAATGAGAGTCGCTGTACTCCTTAAAAAATTTATTTTATACAGCTAAAATATTTTGAGATATAGAAAAAAAAAAAAAAAAAAAAAAAAAAAAAAACTTGAGTTTAACATTCATTTAAACGTACATGAAAGGGATTCGCGAATTATGCTTCATGAGCTTAGCCATTGAGTTTTATATTGTCTTATATGTATAAAATCCTATTAAGCAATTTAAAATTTCTGTAATACAAATTTCATATGAATAAAGTCTGTGTCAAAAGTAGGGATAATACTACTCCTGATTTTCCTGAATTCTTAAAAAATTTCCTGAAATATCTTTAAATATGATTAGTTATCTCGAAATTCTTGAATTTTGCGGCTATTATGCCACATATTGACATTCAAACCACCTAAATTATGCAAAAAGCCAAACTGTTTCCATATTGTCAGACTTTTCTGTAATCATTAGATAAATAATAAATTTAAAATTTTGTAAGCAACTTTGATGCTGCTGTCATGCGTACGTTTTTTTTTTTTTTTTTTTTAAACCTGACGAAGATATAGGTTGAGTTTTCGAGTTTTCGAAAAGAAAAAAAAAAAAAAAAAAAAAAAAAAAAAAAAGATATACATAAAAAATTAATTTATGATGCTTTTGCTTGCTTTCAAAATTTATTACTTTTTAGCACCATTTTTTTGGTGCAATGTACTGCCTTTTCATTGATGGGGTGATATTAAAAAATTCAAAAATTGGATGTTTTTCACAAATTCTTATGTACTTACTGTCATTCACTACGGTATGTTCGTGAATCTCAACCAAATAAAAATTGCGCCTCTATTTTAAGATAAATACAAGCCTTCTCATTTGTCTCTCCGTGGCTCAGTTGGTAAGAGCGCCATGTTAGTAATCCGGTGGTTCCTCGTTGGATACCCTGAAGGTCCGGAGTGCTAATTTTTGCAGACAATTAGTAGAAGAGATATCAATTGATTAAAGAAAATTTATCGTTGACTACACAGTATTCTAAGAATTTTTGAAGAGTTTTTTTACGAAGCCTTTTTCTTACATCTCTTTTTAGAAGCAAAAAAGAGTTTTTTGCGGACTACAAGCGACCTCTATTGGGCGGAATATTCACTAAAATGTCAATGAAACAATTAATAATACAAAATAAACATGATTAGGTAAAACACATAAACATTAACCAAATCAGTAAAATGTTAAGTTATAATATAAAAAAATAATAATAAACTAAAATAATAATGAAAAGGTGCCTCAAACAAATAATTAAATTGTAGATATTGGTCCTTAATCAGAAAATGACTGAATCGATGGCGATATCCACCATCCTCAAATATTGACAGTCGTTAAGTTCCACTTTAACTGACTCTTTTCACTTATGAAATAAAATAAACCCTCGTTCTTCGTGAAATTAAAATGCCCAAACCATCTTTCATTAAAATACATAGGTATACCATGAAATATAAAATAATTCATGATAAAAATAATAATCAACATACAAAGCCCAAAAGCAGTATTTTCTGAGCAGTATTATCTGCAGCAAAATAAAATTTACCTATCTTCAAACCATGAAGGCCAAACAAAGTCTGGTGTCACTAGAAATAATAGCATTTCACAAAATATTTAATTTGTAGCTGCAAATTTACATAAAACAAGACTGTACAAAGAATATAGTAATCTAGAGATAGAATGCAAGTGTATTTTTAAGCTTAAACAATAGCCTCCTAAACTAGATGCCTTCCGCGTGGTTCGGAAACTTGGCAACAGTTCAAGCGGTACACAGCGCCACCTGGTACAGATTGCGCACTTATTTATTCAACTGTCACCAATAATTTTAAGAAGGATTATATGATATATATAAATGTTCGATTCTATTCCCCTTTTATATATATCGAATCCCATTTTAAAAAATTAAATTCATTATACAAAGAGTGTTTCATCTGCAAGCGACAGACTTTTTCTTTCATATATGCGTAAACGTAATGCTCTCTGCCGTGATGCACGTTGTTTCTGTTACTGGGATTATGTGTATAATTGTTTATTCATATAAATAAAAAATTTAGCTTGCATATTCACACATAAGTTCGCTTTATATTATATTTATTAAAATCATCTTAAAGTTATTTAAAGCTCGTTATCCCGGTAGTAGTAACGATGCAGCATGGCACCTGGCGCTGCAGATTGTTTAAAAGTCTGCAGACAAATGTGACAACTAAAGAAACAATGTTTAATCATAGCCTCCTAAACTATATGCTTTCTGCGTGGCTCGAAAACTTGGCGGTAGATAGTGCCACCTGGTACAGATTGCGCGACATTTTATTTTTTTAGAAAACCCTCTAAAACATATTTCTCCCACCTATGGCTTTTCTCCTGTATGAGTGCGTAAATGTCTAGTCAAGCTTTGTTTCTGACACAGTCCATTAAATCATTTTTCACAGATATATGACCTTTCCCCCTTGTGGATGCGTAGATGATTATTTAGACTACTCTTTCAGTAAATATTTTAGAACATATTTCACACATGTGTGGCTTTTCTCCTGCATGATTGCCTGAATGTCTATCCAAATTTCCTTTTTGAGAAAAACCTTTAAATCATATTTCACACATACATTGCTTTCCTTCTGAATGTATGCGTAGTTGTCTTCTTTGTTGACCTTGTTAAAAGAATCTTTTAGAACATAGATCGCAAGACTACGACTTTTTCCCTCTGTGAATATGTACGTGAATATTTAAAATTTTCTTTTTAGAAAAACTATTCGAATATACTTTGATCACATCGGGATTTTCTTTTATATTACTCCGCTACGCTCACCCTGTAGACTAATGCTGGATCAGCCTTTATCGATGGAATATCTAAGCAGGGTCGTCTTCCAAACCTTTTACGAAAATTACCAAAATGAAGTTGTGCACCAGTAAAGCTATGCTCACCAGATTCTTCCGTGTGGTGTGGAAATATTCGGTTGAGCCATCATCAGGTCAAAGTGACCAATTTCCCGGGGCTTTCTCCAGGGGCTTACGCCCCGCATGAAACATGTCGTGTCATACTTCATCGGACCGAAACGAATCCCTTCTTCGGAATTTGATTTGGATAATTTGCGGCATCTCTTCCATCACCACCTTGACCGTCCATGACGCCATTGGCTTCTCTTTGTTGCCCAACATCAAAATCTGATCCTTAGTTTCCATGTATTTTTTTTATCTTCACTAGAAAAATTATTATAACATTGCGGTTAACCTCCATGAATAAACTTCAATTGCAAGGGCCACAGCAAGTTCCCAATGAGGGGCCCCCTTTTTCCGGAGCCTTTTTCACCTGACAACAACCACGTAGCTTATCTTCTCCACTCGCGTCCTCTGCTGTAAACATTTAAATGTGAGATCAAAATACCAAAAAAAAATTTACTTTAACTCTGATTAGGCAAAAACTAATTTTAATGATCCACCCAACACACTCAATACTTTTTCATACACACAGGTAAAGTCTAAACTTAAATTGAGCATTACCTTAGAGAATTCCAAAATCAAAGCATTTTCGCAGCTGAATAATTTAGCAATATGACTCGTTAAAAACAGATCTTACACAGCCAACTAACTATATTTCACTGCAATTAAAAAAACTCTTTCCTGATCATAAATTTTTCCTCAAACAAGATTATTCCAAAATACATTTTTACTGTTTTTCTTTTACATGTTAATACCACAGTGAAATTACGACAAAATACTTTAGCACACTGCATTAATGGAATGTAAACATCAAACTAGTTGAAAATGCTTTACAACACAACTTTCAAAATTTACTCTTTGCCACACTGAGAGATGGTCACAAAACATATCCAGGTAGTAGCTTTTTTTTATTTTTTACACTTTCATTTATTAGCATATTACTAGTAATATTTTTAAACAGAAAATATCCAGATGCTGGGAATAATCTTTTTTTTTTTCTATTTATGAAAGCAGGCAGACTCAATCAAAACATAGACCTAAACTTTGAAAATTTCCTCTACATATTACTAACCTGCCAGAACTGGTAAACAAAATCCAAAATCATGCATATTTAGCACACAACACAGCTAAACCTCCCTAAAATCAACTCTATATGAGGACAAAACACTACGAAAAAACTGTTTCAGTTCTGCGAGCCAAATAGAGATTAGCCAGGAATCCGAAACCAGTTGAAAATTTTACATAAAATAGAACTTCATTGCAGCAAATAAATATTTAAAAAAAAAATTGTTTACTCTAAAGCTACAAGTATTCTTCGACCACATTTGATGAAACCATGGAAGCATCTGCGCAAGTGCCAACTCAACGAGTCCAATGCTAAAATAGGGGTGACAGTCATCTGACTCAGGGAAAACGGGCAATAACAGAGCGCGGAATTACTGGATGTTTTTCAAATTTCAAACTGTCGGACAAGCTGGCATCCCTCCAACATTTTGGACGTGTCCTCGCTGCTAGTTTTAGGATATGTGGCTGCACTGTACCTGAATTTATGCTAAGTTTTTAATTGTACACCAACTTCAGAGTGGCAAAGCATAAAAAAAAATTCTCGCCTACAACAAACCTTTTTTTTTTTTTTTTTTTTTTTTCTCCTTTTAATTTTTTGATATTTGTCAATGGGAAAAAATTTAATCTTTTAGAAATAGTGTCTAACTTTTAAAAGAAAGCAAAATATTATGTGCACTTAAATTTGGGCAGAGTTTCAATAATTTCACTAGTTGAAAAAACACAAAAATTTCAAAATTCCAAAATAACAATAAAAATATTACCTAGAAATATCTGTATATAAATTATAAAGCAAATAAACAAAATAAAATTGTATTGAAATATCTATATACACTGCTCGACATTGAAAATGCAACACCAAGAAGGAATGATAATAACGGAATGAAATTTGTGGGACACATACATTATAGTAGGAAGAACAAGTGATTAAAATTTCAGGAAATTTGGAGTAATATGCACTGAAGAAAACAGTACATAAAGCAGCGACCTCTGTGAGCAATAACAGCTCATATCTGCCTAGGCATTGAATCGAACAGCGATTGGATGACATGTACGGGTAGAGCACTTCATGAAGTTTCAACACGATGCCAGAATTCATCGATCGAAGTTACTGGTGAGTGGTGGGGGGCAGTCGCTTTTCAACGATTAAACAGTCATTTTCATTGGTGCGAGATCAGGAGAACGAGCTGGCCAGAGCAACAGTCGAACGCATTCGGCATCAATGAAGGTCCAGACAATATGGTCAACTTGCGGTCGTGCATTGTCCTGCTTAAATGTTGCGCTTCGGAGGCCTTGAACATAAGGCAGAGCTATGGGCCTTAACTCATCAGAAATTTAATGGCTGGTATTCAGAGTGGCGGGAATGAAAACAAGAGGTGACCGGGACGGGTATCCAATGGTACAACATACCATCAATCCAGGTGGTGACTCAGTATGCGGCTACCAAAATTCTGATTACCCTCAAAACTGAATCACTGATATGGGCACCATTAATGCGTGATCAACGATGAACCTGGACTCAGGAATGGCGTGAAGTCACTTTTCAGACAAATCACAATCCTGTTTACAGCATCAAGATTGCCTTATCCGTATTTAACGGCATTATGAATAAAGCATATTACCAGCTGAGATTCGACATCATCATACTGTCCATCATTTGCAATGATGTTATAGGTTCCCATTGGATACACGTCTCGATTACTTCATGTTCGTATTCCTGGCACTCTGAACAGCGGCCATTAAATTTCTGATGAGTTAAGGCCCGCCCCTCTGCCCTGTATTCGAGACTTCCCGTAGCGCAAAATTTAAGCAAGATAATGCACGACCGCAAGTTTTTTGTATTGTCCGGACCTTCTTTGATACAGAATGTGTTCGACTGTTGCTCTGGCCAGCGCGTTCTCCTGATCTCGCACCAATGAAAATGACTGTTTAATCACTGAAAAGCGACTGCCCCCCCCACCACTCACCAGTAACTTCGATCGATGAATTGTGGCATCGTGTTGAAGCTTCATTAAGTGCTCTACCCGTACATGTCATCCAATCGCTGTTCGATTCATGTGCTGTTATTGCTCACAGAGTTCGCTGCTTTATGTACTGTTTTCTCAGCACATATTACTCCAAATGTCCTGAAATTTTAATCAATTGTTCTTCCTACTATAATGTATGTGTCCAACAAATTTCATTCCGTTATTATAATTCCTTCTTGGTGTTGCATTTTCAGTGTCGAGCAGTGTATATACACAACAGAACAGCCACACAAACTCCAGAGCTGGTCACGGATCCAATTGTAATGATGAGATTTGAGTGTTTCTCACCATTATTTTATTTAATTAAAATTTTCTATCTTAACTTTTGTATTTATCGATAATTTTCCTTTAAATCACGTTGTCTTACCCTGCAATAACCAGATTCCAAATTAAAATTAAAACTTTTGTGCTATACAGCACGCTGAAGGCAGCTGTTCCATTTTTAATTATAATCTCAAAGGCTATACAAATAAATTTACAACTATTAAACTCTATGGCAGTCTCTGTCTACATTTTACCACTTTCTAAACTTTGATTATCTCATTAATCCTTCGACAGACTCTCATAAGAAAATAAACAAATATGATAAATAAAAAATAAGTAAAAGTAAGAGGGCAATTACCTCCCCCCCCCCCCCCCCCAGAAATTACACCTTTTCAACAATAACGTTTTTCTCAAATATTATGACTGAAAAATTTTGTTATTTATACTTTTAATCTTTTTTTTTTTTTTCTTTTTTAGCCTCTTTTTTATTTATTTATTTATTTTTTACATACACACCTCTTCATCAAAGGCTACTAAATTGCCCAAAGAAAAATAAAAACATATATTCTCTTTTTTTTTTTTTTTTTTTTTTTTAATCAATTAAAACAATACATGCTGTGAGATGCTGTCTGTTAAATAATTAAACTTTTCTAAATAATGGGTACTTTACACCCACATCAATTTAATTATTTACTTTCTCAAATCAAAATCTCATAAACTCAGTTATGTGAAATCAAAATTTTTCACTGACAGCAGCTCATATCCTAAGCCCCACAAAATATAATATATAACAAATTTACTTTTAATACTTATATATCTGTTAAAAAAATAACATTTCTAAAATATTTCTAAAAAGTCAACAGTCCAAAAAAATATTTCAAATGCAATTTTTTTTTATCATTCAATATTTATTTGTTAACCACTCTAAGAGTACAGAGTTTTAATTTTAAATCCACCGAGTTTTATTAAATTTGAGCCCAGTTTATCAAATCCACAGTTTCTTTATAACATTAGAATTAGACATTAATCTGATACATCTCTCTCTTTTTTTTTAAATGATTCACATAACACCCCTTCATAATACAAGTACACTGAAATATAAAAATCAAGAATGAAATAAAAACTTATTGCCTCAATCTCTCTAAGGTAGAACGGTCAATTGGTATGCAGTTTTTTTTTCTTTTTCTTAATTTTTGACTAGCATGTGGCTTTGATTGAGTGCTTAGATTGCTTATTCAAATCACTATTTTTTTAGAAAACCTTTTAAAACATATTTCTCACACGTATGGCTTTTCTCCTGTATAAGTGCGTAAATGTCTAGTCAAGCCTTGTTTCTCATCTCGCTTGGATGAGCAACATGGCCGCCTAAAGCGAAATTTCCAGTTTAAACGGCCAAAGAATTTTATATCTCGCTAAAAACCAATTTACTAATATTTCGTTAACATTTAATTATTTTTCCATCTCATTGACTAAAATATTTTTTTATTTTCATTCAAAAACTAATACTTTTTTGTGGCATTGTTAACTGCCTTATTCTTGCCATTTTTGAAATAATTTCTAAAATTACAATTTTCCTGACAATTGCATTTTATTTTTAACACTGGACTCAATGCTAAAGTGTATGTGAAGAACAACATAATAAAATCTGTTCGAAAATTTGTTTTTTAAACAATAAAATTGGCGGTTGTAGAAGGTGAAAAGGAAAACATCCAAGTATGGCTTTTTTTTTTTTTTTTTGTCGCCTAGTGTACAATAGAAGAAAGTAATATAGGAAAAAAGATTTAAAAAAATAATAATAATAAGTAATGTTCACTTACTTGTAGTAACTAAAATAGATTGAAGATTGTCGCTACTGACATTGCATTATTCACTTTCCTTTATATCCGAGGATAGTTTTTTTTTTTTTTAATTAATCTTCGGTCTACTGTTTTATTTGTAAGTAAATTTTCAATGAAAACTAACAACGGAATTTAGCGTCATTGCGTTACTGTCATTCAAGTAAAGAATCGTTTGAAAGGGATTCAATTTACTTTTTGATCAGTAGTAACGCTTCCAACCTCAAAACTAAAAATAAGGAGATACAAATCAACCTCGCCACACCTCCGTACACACAGACACCTGACTAATCAGACTGACCAATAGCACATACTGAAGATCAAACTAGAGTGTTTTCGTTATTTTAGTTTCGCTATTTTTGGTCTACAAAGAATATGTTCTTGTAAGTGGGGCAAAACCTCACCGCGCACATTTATTATTATTATTATTATTATTTTGTTTCATAGCTGTTTCGGCACTAAGAATGTCTTATGGTTTCTCCAGTAACTCTGAAGAATTGTAAAAATTAGAGATGCTTCAGAAGTATCTCAATAGAGTAATAATTTTTAATTCTATTGCCTGAAGTAGAAAAAAAATGACACCTTTTGAAATGTTTAAAGAAATATATGTTATGCAGCTATAAAACTGAAAAAAAAAAAAAAGTCTGAAAAATTTCGGGGGAGTTTTGTCCCCCCCCCCCAACCAACCAATATCTACGCCACTGACACTGCCAATTCTATACTTTCCAACATACTAATCAATAATCCATAATATTGTTAGCTCCGCTTTATTTTTCACACCAGTATCTTTTCAGAGTATTTTTCTTCTTATTTAATCGCAATTGTATTTGGAGAACATTACTCTAAACATTTACTGGTGTGAAGAAGGGCGGGACTAACAACATTACGGAATATTAATTAGGATGTTGGCAAGTATGCATATGCTCAGGGCCCGACTTAGACAACCTGGAGCCCCGGGGCAAGCCTATTCTGGGGGGCCCCCTTGCAGTGGCATAAGAGCTCTTTAGGTTGCAGAATTTCTGCATTCATCTGTAGGGGGGCCCCTTCCAAAAGGGGGGCCCAGGGCATTTGCCCTGTATGCCCTGCCGTTAGTCAGGGCCTGCATATGCTATACGGAATTTCATATTATGGATTGCTGACTGACACAGACGACATTCCACTCAAGTTTCCAGACGCCTCTAAGTGTTTGGTGCTGCCATCTATCAATTAAAAATACAGTTCTGGCCGATTTTCTTCTCCCTCAGAAAACTCTTCCTTCCTTTTCATTTTGTCAGCAAAAAAGAAAAAAAAAAAAAAAAAAAAAAACTAGTTTTTCTTCTGAATTTGTGTAATGATTTTTTTCCTGTATAAAAATCATGTGCTTCGCAAATTCACTTATCACAAGGCTATTTTGCAGAACATATAATTACAGATCGTAGCATGAGCAGAACGAAATGTGATTACTAATTCTTGAGAAAGCCCCATGTAGTTGAGTATAAGCAATTTTATTTCTATTTGATCATAAAAGTTAAGTAAAGACTTTTTCATAAATTTTTCATTTTGTTTTGAGCATAGTTAATGTATTATTCATTTAATTAATTTTTTAAAGAAGTTAAAAGAAAAAAAGCATGAATTTATATATGTTTAAATATGCCTTCTAAATCGTTCAAAAAGCTTATTTCTGTAAAGATATAGGGAACCATAAGCACTATTTACTGAGTCCTATTTTGGTTTAATCGGATCTTTCAAAATTTATTTGAGAGTAAGAAATTACGTATGACATTTCTAAACGTTGTGGAATTCTCTTTACTAGGTTTACATGGTGCTGCCATCTAATGAAAAGAAATACACTAACTGAATTTTTCTAAAACATATCCTTATTATAGCTAAGTAACAATTGCGAAAAAGTGTTTCTTTAAGTTCGTATTAGGAGTGGTTTAATGGTGCATGTTAGCTGAATAAAATAGCTAATAATTCAAGCTTATTATTATTTTACTAGCAGGCTACGCCCGCTTCGCTGGTCACTATATTTAAATGAATTTTCAAAAGAATTGGATCAGTATTTATTTTTTACATCACATTACAAATAAAAACTAAAAAAAAAAAAAACACTGAAATCGCTTTAGATCTCGCTTCTTCGGGTACCCGTTGCCTAAGTCAGCTCTTTTTTCTGCCCGTACTGCATCGGATCCAGTTTCCCACTGTCTACAGAATAGTCTTTAACGGGCACTTCAATCTGGGTATTTATCGACGACTTGTGGATTTTCTGTTATTTAAGAACTACGATTTTAAATATGACTGTATCTTAGCATCTATTATATATTTTAGTTTTTGAACCATGTGTTTTATAGCCCCCGTTATTTACACTACATTACGATTTGATTCCGACCAGTGCAATAAAATAAAATAAAAAAGTAGATTTTCTTTGTACATGAAAAACAAACGAATTTTAATCAGTTTAATCCTTTCAACTATAAACTACCATTTTTTTTCACCCAATAAATATTATAAATAAAAATAAAGAAAAATAAAAAAAAAAAGATTTTTCTTTTAAAGGAATTAATTAAAAAAAATGAAAAATAAAAAGTTGCTATAGAGTTCTAACAGATGACGTCACGAGCATGTTTGCTGAGGGACAGTTGACCTCACTGACCCATTTTATCAATGCGGAATAATGTTACAAATTTATTGTAACACAGTGTTGTAAATGTATTTGCAAAAGCATAAGAAATTTCGACTACTACGCTACCAAAGGCATGGAAAAATTAGCGTTGTCCTTCAGCAAAGTACGGTTGCTAAGAAGAAAGTCACGTGGTTGTTAGAACTCTGTACTATAGAATTTATACGTAAACGTAACAATTTATTTCTATTGCATTACCATTTGATTTTCAATAAATATAATAATAATAATAATAATAATAATAATAAAGAAAAAAAAGAAAAGAAAATCGCCTTCAAATGAATGTGTTAAATAAATATCAATTCCGTAATAGCCGTTGCTAAGATACGCAGACGATTACAATCGAAGAATAAATTCATGAAAAATGAAACATAAAAGCCAATGTTTAAAATCGAAAAAACATTAATTATTTAAAAAATTCAAATTCGAAAAAATCTCGATGAGGTTCACACATGCAGGGTCCCAGGTACCTATATGCCAAATTTGGAAGCTTTGCGATCAGTAGTGTGAGAACCAGAGCGCAGACAGACACACAGACACATCTCTTTATTTATATAGATAATTTACAATTGTAATAGATTTTTCCCCAGGTTACATTATCACGTTTTTCTTTTACCATTAATAAAATATTCAAAAATTTCCTTTGATTACTTTATACTTAGATCTCTAGGAAGTACATACATAAGTATATAAATATAATTGATCATTGATCACAGTGCTATACAATTTCCCGAATTTTACAAAAATTACTTTTGTCTGTTTAATATAATTTGGCAAAATTTTTAATTGGCAGAAATTTAGCGTTTAAGTTAAATAATTTCTTTCTAAATATGTTGTGGTTAAAGATGTTGAAACTATTGTAAAAAAATTAAAATTTTCTAATTTAAATTTAAACCTTTAAATTTATTGTAGAGGCGAAATTCTACTTTATATTAAATTTCTCATTTTATTGCTTTAAAAAAAAAAAAAAAAAAAAAAAAAAAAAATCAATTTTTGTGAAAAACATGTGTAAATGGAATTTAAAAATATGCAATCATTGCTACATTTGTATTTAATATAACTAATATTTTATTTTTGTAATTGAATAACTCATTGATTACAAAGCCCAACTTCTGTTTAGAAGCGTATCGGGCCCTTTAATATTCATAACAGTGTAAGAGTCCCAACTCATAGCTGTGTATATTTAGTACTCCATGACACTATTCTCCCGGAAAACTAAAATAGTATGGTATAAATGAAGTAATATACAGCTCCGAATATACTTGTATTCTCTCTATATAGAGTACTACGCCCGACTTAGAGTATCTGGAGCCCCGGGGCAAGTTTATTATTCTAGGGGGCTCCCTTCCCTTGCAATGGCATAAGAGGTCTTTAGGTTGCAGAATTTCTGCATATGCCTGAGGGGAGGGGGGGGGGGCTGACAGTTCAGCTGCCCCGTATGCCCTGGTGTTAGTCAGGGCCTGTGGAGTACTATATTGCTCAGTGTTCAGTATGGCATGTGCGAATAATTAGTATGGTAATTGGAAATCTAAATTTTGTGGAATTCTTCAGAATTGCATAGTGCTGCCATCTGCTGTAGAAAAAATATATATCAACTTAACTTTGACCGTTTATCGGAATGCATACTATTTGATCTACAGTTAGAGGTCTGCACGGACCGGGCTTCCGGCCCGAGGGGCCGAATTTTTGAATTTGCTCTCGGGCCGGGCCGGGCTCAGGCTCAGTTTGTTTGTGTATATTCGGGCCGGGCCGGGCCTGAATGAAATTTTCTCCGGGCCGTGTCGGTCCGAATCTTTTTCTGGTTTCCTCGTCAATCAACGAAAAAGGAAAATGATAAAATATTTCTTCAGTCATTTATTTTACGTAATTTTACAGGCTTGTATGTCACATAAAGTTCTATTTTGTTAAAAAAGTGTCTAACGTCAATTTAATTGTCTATGAGTTTGTCTGTCCGAAATGTGATTTTTCGCAAATATTTTTAGCATGCCTCGAAATTAATATATTTTATTTAAAGTAATATTGGATGGTTTCCTATTCAAAATAGTATGCATGTCACTACCAGTTTGCATACATGTACATAACAAAAGAAATTAGATACATTACTGTGTATAAGGGTTTGTTTCTTATGATCTGTTGAGTTTAGGTGGTATAAAGGCTATAAAAATCTTTCCGCTGTGACTTTTTCTCTAAGGCTCCCTTCAGACACTGGCAACATACAGCGCGTCAAAACTCATAAATTATCTATTGTCCGAAAGTGACCCTTGAAATTTTGCACACATTAACAATGAAGGACATTACTTTTTATTGCTCTTTTACAAAAGAGACCCCCTTCTCATGCAATTATCACACTAGGAGGTTTGGGAGCTTCGATTGCAGCGAGCGTCGATCTCCGAAACCAGATCAAAGAAATATCAATAGAGCCGACTTGCAGACTTGCCGACTTGCCAGTCTCTGAAGGGTCCTTAGGCTCCTTTTCCTTTTCTCCGGTGGACGAAAGTAGCATCATTTTTATCATGGGCAAAAGCAACTTTTCTATTGAATATGGTTGGATTATCATTGAAGTTTTGTTTACCGGGGCACATGAAAGATTCGGATACATTATGGTATATAAGAGGAAATGGTTGAAAGTGCAATTTCAGTAGTATTAACCATTTTAAATACCTTCCTATATTGTTATGTGAAAGCTAATATTTTCGATTTGACTTTCTGTTTGTCTTTGTGCCTTGTCTATAATAATGAATTTCTGTTTATATATAATTGTCTTGTAAAATTTCAGCAGTTTTGTTAAAGAACGTACTATTGTTTGGTTATATAAAACCTCTGCAAAACACATACTAAAAATCTTTTTTATAAAAAGGCATTCTTTTTTTTTTTTTTTTTTTTTTTTTTTTTTTTGTTATTTTACATATTTTTGAATCGGGCCGAGCCGGGTCGGGCCTGATTTTATCGTTTTTTGTCCGGGCCGGGCCATAAACCGTTAAAAAGTAAACGGGCCGGGCCGGGCACGGGCCTTATTTTTCGACTTCATAACTTGCCGGGCCCGGGCCTCGAAATTCCGGCCCGTGCAGACCTCTACTACAGATACATACTACTTGATCTACAGGTCAGGATCCTAAATGTTATATTTTTATTACTTGTTACTAAATAGATCATTCATATTATTTATTCTAAATTAATATTAATAAGAACAATTATGTATATCATATAATATATATACATATATATATATATATATATATATATATATATACATCATTAACTCGCCTCATGAAAAACACAAACATAAAAACATAAAAACGTACAAAATATTACAATAAAAGAAAAAAAAATCTAGTTAAAATCATTTTCAGAAATAACTAGGTGGGAATAAAAAAAAAAAAAAATCAAGTCTGGTAGAAACTTCCAGAAAAATATAGGAAGAAAAAGAAAGAGGAAGAAAAATTATTAAATACTTTGGAAAGCCAAACTTTCAGTGTTGGAGTATTACTTTGTTTTTAATCTTAAATAAATAGTCAATTTTTTTATTAATAATATTTTTATTAAGTACCATTTTAATTATCTTGCTACAGTGATTCTTTCCTTTTATGTCATCACTGCTAAGAAAGTCGCCTATTTTTAGAGAATCACATACATTGATATACCTTGAATGTAAAAGGTACCATGTCTTTTTTTTTTTTTTTTTTTTTTTTTTTTTGAGAGGGAGGGGGGGGGGGGAGTTAGAACCGAAAGATATTATTAAAAATAATATTTCCATTAGTACATCATGTTATTAATAATTTGTTAATGTATCACAAAGCGATTTCTACTAGAAACATACATTTCAACATTTCAAGTTGGAAAAAAAAAAAAAAAAAAAAAAAAAAAAGAAAGAAAGAAGAAAAAAATGTGGCGTGGTTTCCTTTACCTCCAGGGTATAGATTTATTTATTTTCTTAAAAGTTATGAGGAAAAATAAAATAAAATAAAATCTGTTTATTCTATCTCTCGTAATGTTTTGAATTTACATGATATTTGTTTGGGGTTTTCATATAATTTGCTCAATACCTTTGGCTATTAAATTATGCAAATGAAATTTTTATAAAGCTTGTGCACGCGTATTAAAAATTATTCAGTAAAAATGCTCGTATTTCGTAAGATATTTAACATCCCCCACCCCCATTCTGACTGCTGTTTGCTGTGTCTATTGTAGTATGCCATATTTCCTGAAAATGGGTTTGCACTGAGTCTAATACCCCACGTGTTATAGTTAAAAAAAAGCCGAAATTGTTTTTGCAATTTTTTAAAGAAACCGTTATATCTCCATGAATATTTGTGGTAGCCTCATAAAATTGTATACAGATAACGAGAAAAGTCCTCATAATCACATGCTACAGCCAAAATGCATTTAAAGCATTACTTTTTTCAGGGTGATCCAAAAATTTTGATTTTTGTTTAATTTTTTACTGGTCCCCTTTTCCTTTTCGTGACACAACTTTTACTGAAAAATATTAGATATAACATGTTTTTTACACTACCAAAGTTTCAAGGTGATTCCTGAAAGTCTTTTCAAGTTATTTAACAAAACGTAAGAAAACGAAAGACATTATTTTGTCCGACACCTTTACTTGCGTTTTTAATAAATGGTGTTAATGGCCCGTGGGATTTTAAATTTTGAAATTAGTGGTCAGCAAGATTTTTTATAATGAATTTCGTGGTTCTTGAAGTCGGAAATTTTGGCGACAAATATTTTTGAATATTTTACTTAATCTTCCATTACGAGATTTATGTATTGAAGCTTTTGAACCGTTTTTATTTTTGTAATAGTTTAAGGAGTTAGGTACCTTTGAACGGTGAAAATATATCCCCAAATAATTATCATAATTACTTTTATAATAATCTATAAAATAACTGCTTTTAAAACTTATAATTTTTAACTGGTGTTATAAAAGGTTTTATCTCTTTTTATAGTTGTTAGAATAAATATACATTTTTAATTAAAAATTTATTTCTTAATAATGTCAGAGATAACTTTTTTGTTGATATAAACCTTGGGCACAAGATTACATGCAAATGATACATCACATGAACCTATTTATTATTATTATTATTATTCATGGGAAAATACCCTATTATTAAAATAAAATGATAAAAAGGAATTTTCTAGAATACTCTATTTTTTTCGAATATATATATATATATATATATATATATATATATACATACTTAATATTTAAAAGAAATCATCAGCCTTTTAGGGATAATTATGCTCATAATTACAAAAATTTTAATGTTAAATGGTTAATTGTTCGACACATAATTAATTAAATATAAAACCTTAATATGTACCTCATATTATTTCGTTAATATTTTCAGCTGGGCGCCCAGCTCTTTTCAAACGATCTTCATATGTGCCGGATCTCTTAGAGTTGTGGTATTTTATAGATTTCATAAGTTGATTCCACATCTGGTCAGGAGCCATTGCGTTACTGTCATTGCACACATCCGGCGTTGTTGCGATTTCTATGGCTTCTCTAAACATCGCGTAATTATAATTATTGTAATTAGCTATCTTTTTAGTTTTTTCAAAATTTATTATAATTTCTTCATTATCGAAAGTTTTAGCTAAAGCTGTATTTTAGCTTTAGCTGTATTACGGCTAAAGCTGTATTTTAGCTTTAGCTGTATTTTATTAACGAAGTAATATGAGGTACATATTAAGGTTTTATATTTAATTAATTATGTGTAAAGTGCTTCATTATAATTAACATTTTATTTATTGTTTAATTGTTCGACATTTCATATATAAGCTCTCAAACTTTCATTAAATAATGTCTAACTATCACAGAGATATTGTGTGCGAGATTATACAAAAAGCTATCAAAATTAGACAAAAAGCTTTAAAGATTAGACAAAAAGATTAGGCAAAAAGATTAGACAAAAAGCTATCACTGACATTTTTTATATCTATATAAATAAAGAGAAGTGTATGTTTGTGTGTGCGTCTGCTTGTGCACTGGTGCGCTCACTACGATCGCAGAGCTACAAAATTTGGCAGATGTGTACCTGGGACCCTGCAGGTGTGCACCTAATCGAGATTTTTTTCGAATTAACTTTTTATTTTTTCCCCCGAATTTAAATATTGGCTTCTATGTTTCATTTTCCATAAATTTATCCTTTCATTGTAATCGTCTGCGTATCTTAGCAACGGCTATTACGCTATTATATTTTTTTTTCAATACATTAATTTTTCTTTTTTAAATTTATCATATTTATTGAAAATAAAATGGTAACGCAGTAGAAAAAATTATGTATATTAAATTTTAAGTTTATAAACGTATTTTATAACAGTTTTGTTTATGTATAATTTTTACAGTATATCAACTTTTTTTTTTTATGTATAGTATTTATTGAAAAAAAAAAATGGTAGTACATAGTAGAAAGGATTGAATTGATTAAAATGTATTTGTTTTTTATGTATTTAATTCCTTTTAAAAGAAAATCTACATTTTATTTCATTATATTGGTTGAAATCAAATCGTAATATAATGTAAATAGCGGGAGCTGTAAAATGCGTGATAAAACTAAAATATTTAATAGATGCTGAGATACAGTCATCTTTAAAATCGTAGTTCTTAAATAATACCAGATCCCCCTTTCGTCAATAAATACCCAAATTGAAGTGTCCGGGTAAGACCTCCTGCAGGCAGTGGAAACCTGGACATGATGCAGTGCGAGCGGAAAAAGAGCGGAATCTTTTTTTTTTTTTTCTTTATTATATTTATTAAAAATCAAATGGTAATGCAAAAGAAAAAAAAAATATGTTTATTTATAACGTTTATAGCAAAACAATTTTTTATTTTTCATTTTATTATTTTTTATTATTTTTTAATAATTCTTTTACAAGAAAAATCTTTTCTTTTTAAATTTATAATACTTATTGGCAAAACAATGGTAGTATATAGTAGAAAGGATTAAACTGATTAATATTTAAGTTTAATTAAAATGCATTATTATTATTATTTTTATTTAATTCCTTTTAAAAGAAAATGTACTTTTTATTTTATTTATTATATTGCTCGGAATGATATAATAATATAGTGTAATTTGCGAGGTCTATACATGGTCCAAAAACTAAAATATTTAATAGATGCTGAGATATAGTCATCTTTAAAATCGAAGTTCTAAAATAATAGCAGATTCACCTGTCGTCGATAAATAACCAAATTGAAGTGCCCTGGAAACGCTTTTCTTCAGGCAGTGGTAAACCTGGACCCAATGCAGTGTGGACGGAAAAAGAGCTGCCACGGGCAGCGGGTTCCCGAAGCAAGGTTTAGTGCAATTTCAATGTGGGTTTTTTTTTTTTTTTTTTTAGTTTTTTTTTTCCTTATAATACGATATAAAATATAAATAGTGATTCAATGCTTTTGAAAATTCATTTAAATATAATGACCAGCGAAGCGGGTGTAACCTGCTAGTATAAAAATAAATAAATAATGTATAGTTGTTTTAATTGTTGTAATAGAGAAATAAAACCATTCTTGACATCTGTTAAAGTTTAGAAGTTTTAGAATTAATCATTTTTTGAGTTATTGTAAATAATGTTATGAATATTTTTTATTTCAAATATTTTCTCTTTTCAAAGGTAACTAACCCCTTAACTTGTTTTGAAATTTTAGAGTGGAATAAAACAAAAACATGTTCGTCAAATATTTATTTATATTTTGATATATACACTTCATCATTATTATTATTATTAAAGTTGTGAGAAGAAGCAGTCAGGAATGAACACTGGATTGTCTGTCTGGCATCAGTCTTGCTTACAATTATTTTCAAGTGTCCCAGTGCCACTTTTTTTTATATTAAAAGATGATGTTAGAAAAGACCAGCAGACATTTAAGGCAAAGAAGAGTCCTTTTAAAGTGCAGATTGGTACACATAATGGAAGTAAACAAATGGAAGTAACCTGAAATGAATGCATTAAAACCATTAAAATTAATCTGGTGTGCCATTCACATTATTATCTCTCACCTTATACAGTTAATTAAAAAAAAAAAAAACAGAAAATTTCTAACTTTCCTACAGAAAATTTCCGATTTATAAAATTGCAGAAACTGACTTTAAAATTACATCTCAATTAGTCAAAAGATGCTTCCCCCCCCCCTCCTGATAACCAAATAAAATTTTCTAACCTTTGATACAAGTTTTGTTTGGTGGGTAATTTTTTTTTTTTTTTTCTATAGTTTGCTTTTGGAAAAATTTATATCAAAATAGAATTGGGAAGTGCTTAATTAAGTGCATCGAATGTAGTTCCGAGGCTGTGGGGTCACATCGTCGCTTAGTATACAGTGGGTTCTGGTACTGAATTTATGTTTTTTCAGTAATTGACCAATTTAATTAATTTCTATGTGCGTGAGAATCTAGCTTAAATTTTCGCAGCGGACGTCTTAGCTTGCGATAAGAGCGCGAAAATTTCTAGCCCTCGACTTTTATACTTTTTTTGGATCCAATATTTTAAGTTATTTAGGAAGTAGGGTTCAATCATTTTTGAACAAAATCATCAAGGAAGGATGAATGGCAATTGGCGACGGTGTGGGATTTACGCATAGTACGCTGCAAGGAAAATGCTGATTAATAAACTGGTTAGTGTTGATTATTAGTATACCTTTACATTGAAATATAATTTAAATATATATGTCTACCAATAGCTTACAATTTAAGCAATTTTGAAAGTGAAAAATTGAAATAATCAATTACTACTATAATTGTGTTCATTTGCTAGATGTAAATGCTCAATCACAAGTAAAATCTCATTTTGAAACTATTATTGTAAATAACACATATTTCAGAACAGAGAACAAAGAAATGATTCTCAGTTATAAATCCTTTTACATTGGTTAGTACTAAAAAAAATTCCAAAAATGTTCTCAATGATTATACTAGAATATTAGATAGATCTTTAAGAAAGTTTCACTGAATGGTCAATTACTAGTCTATTCACCCTATTTTTTTTATATTCTACGTTTCGTGTATTAAAATTAGTTTAACTTCTAGATAACAGATACAAAATATTTGAAAATTCATCCATTTATAACATGAAAAAAATTTCTAATGACATAAAAGTATCAAATTTTCGTCATTAATAATAATAATAATAATAATACTCTGTTTTAGCGAAACAAATAAATAGAATTAATAAACTGAAGTAATTTTATCGACGTAGAAACTTACTAATATTTAATGCAACAGTTTCTTTATCTATCGAAATGGTAAATGAATTACAATAATAATTGTGCATACTAGGAAAAACAGCAACTACAAATCTTCAGTGTTGCGTAGTTTGACCTTTGATTCCGATACACACTGAAATTCATGATATCAAAGCACAGAAACCCCTAAGGCTGATCTCATAATTGTTGTGTCCAATACTGTTTGGGTCATAGAACTTATATAGATAGACTACACCAATAGGACTTCCCATTATAGTGAATGTCTTCAGCATGAGGGTGTAATCTGATACCTTCATCCTTTGCGGTCAGCACCGTATGTCACGTGACATAGTCTTGATGGAGATTCTTCTATAAGAAAGCACTTATTTTTTTAAGAATCAAACAAAAAATTCTCCCCTTCAAAATGGTTTTTCACAAAAGAAACTTTTTTATAATTAATCTATGACATTTTAGCTTTCCAACGATGCGTAAATCTAAAGGCTTAAATGAAAAGTATGTGTACAATACAGAAAAAAAAAAAAAAAAAAAAACTCAAAACTACTTTCTTCCCTAAGGAAAAATCACATAATATTCATTCTCGTCTCTCTTTCGGTCCGCATCACGTGATAATTTAGCAGGGGAAGCTATCTCATCTCGCGGACAGATAATGAGGCGGATGCGTGGTCTATATATATATAAGGTCTATGGTTTGGGTGGTAGGTAGGTTATGTCTGTGAAACTGTTTAGGAGTTGGAGTCCTGCATGGGTTGAATAAAATTCTAGTCAATTCGGATAGCTGGATTCGCAGAGTCCGACAAAAATGTTTATCGAACTGAACCAACAGAAGATAATTTCGACTTCTTGAGCAAAATTCCTTATACCTAAATCCAACAGTATTTCAAATTTCAACTAGACCCACATAGAGACTAATTAATAGTAAAAGAAAACATATATATATGCATAAAAGAAATATTTTAAATAAAATCTTGAATACTAACTTAAAAAGAAACATGTAAGATACAAATGAATAAATATCCAGATGAAATTATTTATCAAGTAAAAATGGATAATCAAACCATTATCTAAAAAATAAATTTACCTCCCACTCCCCGGGAAAAAACTCGAAATCCGTTAATGTGCAGATTACCTAGCTAAACTACAGATTAACTAAAATGACCCGTTAAAGTGCGGAATCAAGAGTTTCCGCATTTTAACTAGGTAATCTGCACATTAGCTGCTTCTGTATCGTTAAAGTTCAAATGTTTGTTTCGTGCCTTAATTTTTTTACATTCACTATGACGTCAAACAGTTACATAATACAGATACGCGAATGAACATCAAACATAAACTAAAACTTTTACCCTTTTCGTTTCCGCTCCGCTATGATAAACGGTAAACGAAACGCAAAATATGGAGGATCGAAGCCATGGTTAGGTTCCTTATTATGACCAACACAAAATTTAAAGTAACAAGTAAGTTATAATTGTTTTAATTTTGATTTTATTTCTTCTCTTTTTTAATTCTGTCAATATAAATTTGATAAGGGTCTGCATTTTATTAATGAAATCTAATCTTAATTAAAAGCTCTCTCTCATGAAATTCCATTTTGAATTATGAATATTAAATTTACAACACAGTAATTATTTTCTCCCGAAATAAAACTATTAAACCACAACTTTTTAAAACTAATTTATTTTAAAATGGATTTAAATTACTATTGTTTACTGAAAAAAAAAAAAATAATAATAATAATAAAATAAATTGTAAAAGATGCATTAGTTTTTAACTCTGAAAAATATTATGACATTCGATATTGTCATGCAACCAACCACTCCTAAGTTTATTTTATGCAACCAACCAACCTTGGAAGCCGCCGTGAGCGGGAGAAGGTATTTTCGCAGAGAGAAACTTTGGCCTTCGGCCTGAAACGTAGGGTGCAATTGGCGCGCCCGAGTAACGGATTTATTCCGTTGGTTTATTCTTATTATTACATGAGTACATGGGTACTCATATGTATATAAATTTCTCAGTGTATATATTCATCTTCATGTTTAATTTAATATTAATTAATTAAAGAGCTAATTTTATACAACAGGGAATTTTCTGTTCTCAAGTGTCAACACTCGGT
Organism: Salticus scenicus; assembly: GCA_963930645.1. Lineage (NCBI taxonomy): Eukaryota > Metazoa > Arthropoda > Arachnida > Araneae > Salticidae > Salticus > Salticus scenicus. Next base: position 59,140 of record CAWVNO010001067.1, read on the forward strand.
TTATCACAGCACGCTCTGCATACGTCGAACCAGAGTATAGTGTTCTCAGAAAGGTAATATAAATTCCATGGACGCAATATATAAAGGTGAGAAATTAATGTTATTTTATGGTGATAGGATATGAATTAACATTTTAAATAGCAATGTTTAAAAGTGTTACGAAGGCCGATCTACTTGCCGTTTTGCAAGAGATAGGCGAACAAGCTGACTCTAATTTAAAGGTAGTTGAATTAAAAGATTTATTGTTAAAATCTAAAGAATACATTAAAGATAAAGAATTTGTGAGTGAATTTTTAGCAACCACAGTTGCGCAAAGAAAGGAATCGGAAGAAATAAATCGTTTGTGTTTGTTAAAGCAAACCGAAAGTGACGATGAGGTGTTGCATAATCCTAGTAACTCAGAAAATATATTATCATTAGATAAGCTTTTGAAAGCTATATTAACTTTGGTAATACCAGTACCTAAAAAGAATGAACCATGGAATCTTTTTTTCGATTCCATTGAAAGAGCTTTTAAGCATAAAAATGTACCTAAAGAATATAAATCGGAGATTTTACTGAAAGTAATTGGCGATAAAGCCGCGAATATTCTGATTTATGTAAGCGAAGAAGAATTAAAGAACTATGAGAAAATTAAGTCATTAATTCTAAAAGAATATGCACCATCCCCTTTCATTTGTTTAGAAAATTATAAGAAAGCTACAAGAATATCTGGGGAGACACACCAACAGTTTGCTTCTCGTTTAAGATCCAGTTGGCTCCATTATTGTAAAATTCAAAATGTAAATGATTTTGAGTCGTTAGTAGATTTGATTATATCTGATAAAATATTTGAAAATCTAGATAAGGATCTGGCAATGCATGCTGCAGTTACACAGGGTGAAGATTGGTTACGCCCAGAACAATTAGCTAAGACGTGTGATATATATTTCACTGCTAAAGGTAGATCATTTGAGGAAACAAAATATGAAAAACGCGTCTATCGGGAAACGGTCACAGAAAATCATAAAAAATACGTCCCACCTCCATTGAGAAAATATTCTTCTAATAATGAGAGTAAATATTCTTTTAAGCGGGAGTGTTATATTTGCTCTGATATTTCTCATGTAGCTAAAGATTGTCCGAATCGTCGAAATAGATTCGATAAAATTAACAAACAAAGTGAGGAAATAAAAAAATCTAAAAGTAACGCACAAGCGACAGAAAAAAAATCTGTAGTGACCCACGTAATGTCAAAACATTTACAGAAATGTGGAAAATCGGAAAAACTTAATTTATACCCCTTACAAAAGGTTAATATTTATATCGCAGGTAAACAGGTTCCCTCAATTATCGATTCAGGTACTGAGATTTGTGTTCTAAATAGCGCCCTAATTCCTGATCTTCACATAGAAAGCAAAGGCAAAATTCTGTTAGAATCTGCATTTCGAGAAATAGTTGAGGCGAGATTAGCTGTAATTCCAGTCTATTATAAAAATTCTAACAGTTTTATATTTACACACGCGGATTCATTATTTGCAATAACTGACAAATTAAATGTTCCATGTTTAATCACTCCACACTTCTATAATACATTAGTAAGTCAAAAAGAAATATTAAATGATTTGTTTATCCCAGAAAACTCTAATACGCTATTGGCGCCGAATGAGGCAGGAAATGAAAGTAATTTAAATGAGTCATCGGCATCGCTGTTACATATCAAAAATGAATGTAGTAATAAAAAAATAATTTCGGGAGAGGATAATACATTATTTAAGAGTGATAGTTTTTCGAGGTCAAACGAAATGCAAGATTTGATTAATAAAAAAGAAACTAGTTCACATAATTATCCATCTCAATTGATAAATAAAAAAAAGATTGTTTCTTCAATAAATAATAGCGATTCGGAGGCAGCTGTTTATTTGATTTCGAATAAAGAAAAAGTGATTAACTTGCCAAAGGATAATCAAATTGAAATTAGGCGGCTGGAGAGCTCACAAAACAATGTTAGTAATTTATCTGATGTTAGTAGATTTAGGGAAAAGCAGCGAGAATGCTTATCGTTACAAACTACTTTTAAAGAAGCGGAGTTAAAGAAAAATAATTATTTTCTTAAGGACGATTTATTATTCCATAAAGATAAAATATGTGGAGAAACAGTAGATCAATTGGTCTTACCTTTGAGTTATCGAGAAAATGTTTTAAAATTAGCTCATGACTCAATCTTTGGGAATCATTTAGGGATGCGGAAAACAAAAGAGAGAATAAAACTATCATTTTATTGGCCTAACCTAATAAGAGATGTACAAAATTTCTGTAAAACTTGCGAAAAATGTCAGTTGAGGAGTCCGGAAAAAACGTCCGATAAAATACCTATAACGCCTGTGGTACGTCCTCCTTATCCTTTTCATACAGTGAGTGTCGATTTAATTGGAGAGATTGCGCCACCCTCAGGTAGAAAACATAAATATTGTCTTTGTCTAATTGACCAACATTCGAGATGGCCCGAAGTCATACCTTTAAGAAGCCTTTCGGCTAAGGTCACGTGTGATGCACTTTTAGAAATATTTATGCGTACAGGAATCCCAGAAATGATATGTAGTGATCAAGGCACTAATTTTACGTCTCAATTAACACAAGAGTTTGAGAAAAGATTAGGAGTAAGTCCTCGTTTCTCAACTCCAGCTTACCCTGCCTCGAATGGGCTTGTTGAAAAATTTAACCGTGTATTTAAACAAATGCTCCATCATGTAATACGAACTGACCCTGTAAATTGGGATAGACACATTCCGTATTTACTTTTCGCGTATCGCGAAGTTCCTAACTGTACAACAGGAGTTTCTCCATTTAAGCTTATGTATGGGCGCGAAGCTAGAGGTCCATTAGCAGTTTTAAAATCAACGTGGTCAGGAGAAATCCCTTTACCTCTCAATTTAAGTAATACAGCTGTAGATTACTTACAAGAATTAAAAATTAACTTAGAGAAAGCTGCCGATTTAGCATCTTTAACTGCTGCGGAAAAGCAAGAAGCTTAAGCTCATTATTTTAATCGTCGCAAAGAAATGAAAGAATTCAAGATTGGAGAATTAGTATACTTACTAATTCCGGATTCTACTAATAAATTGTATGCGAGATGGACAGGTCCTGGTGAGATTTTAGAAAGAATTAAACCTCACTCGTATAAAGTTAAGTTACCTGACGGTAATATACGACACGTACATGTAAATAAGATAAGAAAATTCCATGTTAGAGCACAAACGGTAGGTGTAATTTTTGAAGATGACTGTGAATTCGGAGAAATCCACCCAACCCCTATTAAGGAAAATAAAACTGACTTTGATGTAGACATTAGTCATTTAGGAAAGGAGAAACAAACAGAATTGCTCGAACTTTTGCATAAGCATGTACCATTATTTTCGGGTAAAGTTCAAGTTGCTAATGTTGGGGAACATAAAATTCGTCTAATGCCAGGTACTGAAAGAAAAAAGCCTTATGTGTATAGAATACCCGAATCACTTAAACCTGAAGTTGACAGACAAATAGAAGAATTAGAAAGCTTAGGTCTTATTGAGCCGAGTGAAGCCGAAATAGCTTATCCAGTAGTGTGCGTAGCTAAAAAGGATGGAAGTGTACGATTATGTATAGATTTTCGTTTGCTCAATTCGGCAACCAAACCTTTTGATTACCCTATGGAGAACATTACAGACTTAATTAATGAAGTCGGTCGTGCACATGTTATTACTTGTTTAGATGTGTTAAAAGGATATTGGGAAATTCCCTTAGAAGAGAAAAGTCGTGATTTTACGTCTTTCAAGACACACCGTTCTCAATATCGCTGGAAGGTAATGCCCTTCGGATTACGAAATGCGGCTGCAAGTTTTCAGAAAATAATGAATGAAGCTCTGAATGAACATCGCGAATATTGCAAAGCATATCTCGATGATATCGCGATTTTTTCTAATGATTGGAAATCACATCTTATACATTTAGATGCAATTTTAACTAAGCTAACTGAACTAAAATTTACCGTAAATGTTAAAAAATGTGTATTGTGCAGATCAGAGATAAAATATCTAGGCCATGTAATAGGATCTGGACGACATCAACCTGATCCTGAAAAGTTACTTGCTATTGAAAATATTGAATCGCCGAAAACTAAAACAGCTTTAAAAAGCGCTCTTGGTCTTTTTAACTTTTATAGAAGTTACATTAAAGACTATGCTGAAATTGCCAAACCGTTGACCGATTTAACTAAAAAGAAGGTTCCGGAAAATTTACCGTGGACACAGACGGAAGAGATAGCATTTCGACAACTTAAAGAAATGTTGTGCGAAGCTCCTAAGCTTTATACTCCAGATCCAAATAAACCCTTTACCATTCAATGTGATGCCAGTTCCTATGGTGTCGGTGCGTGTCTTTCGCAAAGAGATGATGAAGGTAATCTACGTCCAATTAGTTTTATTAGTCAGAAGCTCACTAATGTACAGTGTAATTGGTCTACTATAGAACGTGAGGCCTATGCTGTAGTGTGGTCCATAAAGAAATTTGAAAATTATGTTTTCGGAACTCGTATTGAGATTATAACGGACCATAATCCTCTTGTTTATTTACAAAAAACTGCACCTCAATCTGCTAGACTGCAAAGATGGGCACTATCTTTACAAAGATATGATATTTACATATCGCATTGCCCTGGTGCAAAACTGAAAAACGCTGATGGATTGTCGAGACTATGCCAATAATAAGTTTTGCTATTTACAAATAACTTTGGTTCTATTTAGTAATTTAGTTTTTTTGTGTGAGTTTAGTATTATAAATATTTGTTCCGGTATTATATCAAGACTTCTTTACATCTGTTGTGAATTGTCAATTTTATTTTTGCATTTATTTCTTGTGTTAAAATATCTATATTTGTTCCGGTATTGTACCAAGACTTCTGTACATCTGTTGTCAAGTATTTATTTGGCATTGCTTTTATTTTCATGTGTTTAAATATTTATGTGTCAGTTGGTTGCTAATAATTATCAGATTTTCATACGCTTGGCGTATCTCAATCTTAGTTGGGGGGTGTCATGCAACCAATCACTCCTAAGTTTATTTTATGCAACCAACCAACCTTGGAAGCCGCCGTGAGCGGGAGAAGGTATTTTCGCAGAGAGAAACTTTGGCCTTCGGCCTGAAACGTAGGGTGCAATTGGCGCGCCCGAGTAACGGATTTATTCCGTTGGTTTATTCTTATTATTACATGAGTACATGGGTACTCATATGTATATAAATTTCTCAGTGTATATATTCATCTTCATGTTTAATTTAATATTAATTAATTAAAGAGCTAATTTTATACAACAGGGAATTTTCTGTTCTCAAGTGTCAACACTCGGTTTATCACAGATATTATGACATTATTTAATAAATACTTAATATGAAATTTTTGTGCATTTTTTAGCATTTCATTACATTTCATTACAATTTTTTTTATTATTATTATTATTGTCTTTCAATTTCAAGTTTCCTTTATATATTTTATATGTCATGATTATATTTTTATTTTTATTTTTAATTTTTTCGCTTTTTCAGGTAATTTCGTTATAGTTTATCACATAAAATGTGTTAATATATTTTTTTTTTTTTTTTGTAAAATTAATATATTTGCTAAACTTGTACAGATATATGTATGTTGCAAAATATAGTTTAATAAAGCATTGGAAAACTCATTTTAATTTTCATGCGCTCTAAAAAATATTAAAGCAGTTTTAATTATTTGAAGTACTTCGTAAATAATACTTCTGATTTATCTGTTTAATATTTCTTTAGCGAATTAAAAATTTGTGCATAATTAAAAAATAATCTGGTGTGTCACTCACACGACTTTCTCTTACCCTGAAATTTAATACTATAAATACAGGTTGCAGATTAATAGGTACGATAACGAGTACTGTTATGTAAACCTATGTTAAACAATTCATATTAGGCTTCTGAAGGGTTTTATATGATAATTAGTTCTGTGTGAAGAGGGCTACCGCCCCCCTCAACCCCCAGTTTCATTAATGCACCTACATTTATATAGAATTTAATTCGGTTATTAAAAAATAATTCTCTTTTTAAAAAATAATTTATTAAAATTATTATTTAAAAAATATATCATTTATGATAAGGCAGGCGATTTCCATACTATAGAAGTAGTATAACAACAAATATCCAAAAAAAGTCCATTTTATTCTCAATAAAAAAAGAAAAAAGAAGTGCGATTTATTTTCTAAGGTTTTTTTTTCGTTAAAAGTAAAAAAAATCGATAACTTTGTTTGAAATTATCTCAGATCAATGGTTCAACTATTCGTTTTAAAGGTATTGGCGAGCTCTTTTGAAAGATACCCATCATGAAAATTTACTCCCCTCGAGGGGAGACTTCCCCCCAGGGGGGGAGGCGAGGCTCCTACATACACAAAATTTGTTTTCCCAAATAACTATCTCTATTACAAAAAATATATATTCGTTTCATTTGGTTTAGTGCAGTCTATAGACGTTAAACTCTACTTTCCTGCAATTTCCCCCATAGACGTAATGTATTAGAATTCTCTTGATTGTCCCTGTACACGAAACATTTGCTTGATCTTAACGAAAAGCTTAGTGTAGCATCCCTAAATGATACACATTTAGAATACCAAGTTTGAACTTTCTGCCATAATTTGTTTTTGAGATATGTTGATAACAGACAGACACACACACAGACACACACACAGACATGCACACAGACCATTTGCTAAAAATATGATTTTCGTATTCAGGGGACCTCAAAACGTGTAGAACATAACAAAATATCGCGTTCGAAAATTTAACCCAAAAACAATACCTTGGGTAAGAGAAAGTAAAAAAAAAAAAAAAAAAAAAAAAAAGTAATAGCAATATAAATTGTTGTTAAAACATTTTTTAAACACTTTTTAACAAGGTTGAAAAGTGTTTATGACTTCGGTTTGTCTGTCTGTCTGTCCGCGCTCTAACTCCCGTAAATATTTTTGAAATTTCTTGAAACTGATATATGTTATTCAAGTTCACTATCGGACGTTCCCTATTGAAAATGGAGTTTATACCTCTACTGGTTTGTGTACAGGGACACCCGAAAATATTTCAAAGCATTGTGTTCTATGAGAGGAATTTTTAAAAACCATATTTTCATATCTTTACTATAGACATATCTTAATGAAATTGAAATATGTTATTCATGTTCACTATCGGACGTTCCCTATTGAAAATGGAGTTTATACCTCTACTAATTTGTGTACAGGGATACCCGAAAGTATTTCAAAGCATTGTGTTCTATGAGAGGTATTTCTATAAACCATATTTTCATACCTTTACTGTAGACATATCTGAATGAAATTGAAATATGCTATTCAAGTTCACTATTGGATGTTTCCTGTATAAAATAGAGGAAATACCACCATCGGTTTATGTACAGGGACACTCAAAAGTATTCCAAAGCATTGCGTTCTATGAGAGATCTCTAAATCAAATTTTAATAACTTTACTTTCCACGAAGATTAAGGAAATTGAAATATGTTATTTATATGCATAAAAGAATGCTTTGCATAGAATATAGCATGATTAGCATTAGATTTAAAGGGCGGCACAAAAATATCCACTTATATTTAAAGCTACTTATAAAAAATTGCTAGAATTGTACTTAACGTTTACGTTAAGCGTTTTTAACACTTTCTAACATTTCTTAAGTGTGAATATGATTTCAGTTTTGTGTATCTATGCCTGTTCGTCTGTCTGTCTGCCTGTCTGTCTGTCCGAGCTCTAACTCCCGTAAATATTTATGGAATTTCTTGAAACTGATATATGTTATTCAAGGTCACTATCGGATGTTATCTTTTGAAAATGTACCTTATACCACTACTGGTTTGTGTACCGGGATATCCGAAAGTATTTCAAAGCATTGTGTTCTATGAGAGGTATTTCTATAAACCATATTTTCATACCTTTACTGTAGACATATCTCAATGAAATTGAAATATGTTATTCAAGTTCACTACTGGATGTTTCCTGTATAAAATGGAGGAAATACCACCACCGATTTATGTACAGGGACACTTAAAAGTATTCCAAAGCACTGCGTTCTATGAGAGATATTTCTATAAATCAAATTTTTATAACTTTACTTTCCACGAAGTTTTAGGAAATTGTAATATGTTATTTATATGCACAAAAGAATGCTTTGCATAGTATATAGCATGATTAGCATTAGATTTACAGGGTGACACAAAAATATCCATTTATATTAAGAGCTATTAATAAGAAATTGCTAGAATTGTACTTCCGTTTACATTAAGCGTTTTTAACACTTTCTAATACTTTTGAGTGTGAATATGATTTCAGTTTTTGTATCTGTCCATATGCCTGTCTGTCTGTCTCCTCACGTTCTAACTCTTGTAAATATCTATAGAATTTCTGGAAACTGATACATTTTATTGAAGTTCACTATCGGATTTTCCATAATGAAAATGGTGTGAATATCTCTTCCGGTTTGTGTACAAGAACACTCAAAAGCATTCGAAAGCATTGTGTTCTATGAGTGTTATTTTTATAAATATTTCCCGTGCAGAATGTTCCCCATTTAAAATGACATTAATAGGTCCTGTATCACTAGTTTGTTTACAGGGACAGAAAAAAAAAAAAAAAAAAAAAAAAAAAAAAGCCAATGCATTACGTTTTAGGACAGAATTTTTTGAAAGTTAGATTTAAAAATCTTTCTACTATAAAAATCGTAAAAATATTGAAATGTATTGTTAATATTCTAAAATAATGTTTTCTATAGAATATGATATGATTAACTTTCTGATTTACAGGGCTACACTAAAATATTCAGAGAGATCAAAAGCTGTAATTATAATCTAATGGCTGCATTTTCTTTTGCGTTAAGCCTTTTTAACACTTTCCAAAATGCCTAAGAGTAATTTTAAAATCAATTAGTCTTTCTGTATATTTTTCAGTCCGTTGTGTGATAATTTAGGCAAAGAATATTAAAAGTTATTCGATACAACAATTACGTACAGTTGGAAAGTGTTACTAATCAATGCGTACTGCATGATTTTTCTTTCTTGTTTTTTTTTTTTTTTTTTTTTTTTTTTTTTATTTAAATGGTTAAATATTTTTATTTTGAAAAGAAATCGTTACTGTATTACAATTCTGACATTCATTTATAAAATAGAATTTATTGAAAGCTATTAAAGCTATTATATTTCATATTAAAAATGCAAAATATCTTATATTGACAAAATGCAAAATAACTTATATTGACAGAATAAGAAAAAAAAGAAAGAAATAAAAAAATTTAAACAAATATAACTTTAAAAGACATAAAAATTAAAACACATACAGATTAAAATAAGTAAAGAAAGAAAGAAAACTAATCTTTTTTTTTTTTTTTTTTTTTGTTTTCTCGAATGAAAAAGACAAATACAGCACAGCGTGCTGTAAAATTACAGCACCAGAGGTCTTATTTTCACTTTAACGAGTGCCTAGTAGGTAATGTGAAGATTATCTAGGTAATTCGCAGATTACTTAGGTAATTTAAAAAATGAAACGATTTTTCTCACTTTAACGGATTACCCTAGTTAATGTAAATATTACCTAGCTAATCTGCAGATTAACTAATTTCTGCACTTTAGCAGTAACATACACAGTAATGACAAAGTTGAGTGGATAGTTAAAAATCATAAAGAAATTATTTAATACAATTATAGAAAAACTAAATACTATTTTATATTAAAATATAAATATGTTACTTAAAAATGACACATATTAAAGAACCGAAAAGTATTATTTAAAGAAGATTTTGTGATTTTAATAGACTTAAAAATTTTAAATTAAATTAACTAATATGATATTATATGATTATAGAAATTGAAGAACATCTTGTGAATGTGACGCCATCTGTTGCAGTTAATATATAATTATATCTCTTTATTTCTATTTTTTATTTAATTATGAACAACATACAGATTATTTAAGTAAAAAGAATTATTTGAAATTATTACATTTTACATAAATAATTTATAAGCATTTTATACACATACCATTCAATATGTGCACTAAATTTAATACTATTTTGAGCGTAAATATATATATATATGATTTCTGTACAGTTATATATGTGTATATAAAGAATCGCCACCCTTATCAAGAATTAATTTAAAGTATATAAACTGTACATTTCCGAACCGCCTTAACCTCATGAATTCGACAGGAAGTCAAAAAGGGGTGTTATGATAAAATAAATAAACTTTATACAAGTTTTAATATGTAGATGACCCCCCAAGAAAAAATTAGCTATTGCATTAATAACTACCGTAATTTCGTGTATATAACTCGCGGGTAATCTATAAAAAACCCTTACTCTGTATGCCATGCGGGCTATCATCCGGTGCGGGGTATCTATCGCGAACAAATCAACATCAGTTTCATTTTCGTTTCGGAAGTCTGAATTATTAATGTATAATGACGATGAAATTGAGGACAGTGAAAAGAAATTTGATGAGGCACTTAATAAGGATGATGAAGACGAACTGTCCCAAACAATATTACGACGTTTTCATTCTAATACGGAAGAATCCGTAAGAACCTATAATTTTCTTTTAAATTGAATAAAGGTGTTAATCATTAGAAGTTACTCCAGTTTATAGTAATTTATATAAAGAGAAAGATTAATACTAAGTTATGATTATTTTCTTTTTCATTATAGGTAAGTAAATTTATTTGTTTATTATATATATTTATTTGTATATTTGTTTATTATTTGTATCTTTTTCTACTTATTAAAATAATAGCAATTAGTATTGAAATTATAAACAGCAATTGCGAACCATGTGATTTTAGAAGTGTGGGGTATCTTCTAGTGCGGGGTATCTTTCGGTTATAATTATTTTTAAATATTTTTTTTTTTTTTTTGCTGTGGGTTATCTTCCGTGGCGGGTTATATACGCGAAATTACGGTAGATGCTATTACCAATCGGTCGGCTGCAGCCGCATGTACCCACGCTAATTTACGGCGAAATTAGACGGCGGGTGGCGGTTATTTATTTATTTATTTTAAATGGCGGTACATTTTCATATGTTTGCATATGGAATATAAAATTGATGCTTCAAATAATATAAATTGTCATCCAATGTTAGTTAATGTTCCGATCCTCAGTTCAGAAGTACCGTGTTCACTGAGGTAATGGATGTTCATAGTGGTTCGGAAAACACTTTAAGAGAACTCTCTACTTATCGTTTCCAGAAGCCAAAGCCAATGTTATTCTACAGAGAATTTTGCCCCCTCATAACTCATCAACTAATACATATTTTTAAATTTCCTTTTCACATTCAGAAAATTCACAACTCTTTAAAAATTTATCGCTTTCTAAAATTTTACCTTTTAAATTTTCATATTTTATTTTGAGGTTGAAAAAACGAATTTTCACAATGTGAAATTTTGCATTTTTGATCTTAAAAATAAAATCTTAAAAATTTAAAATATCAATTTTTAGAAAGCGATAAAATATTTAACTGTTGTGAATTTTCTGAATATGAAAACGGAATTTAAAAATATGTATTAGCTAATGAGTTATAACAGGACAAAATTCTCCATAGAATAAAATTGGTTTCGGCTTTCGGAGACAATAAGTAGAGAGCCCCCTTAAGCAAAAATACCAGGTCTGTATAGCCTTAGAATGAAAAAGAAGAAAAAATCAAAAAGATTGTAGAGCGACAAACAAAATCAAACATTGAAAAAACTTTTTTTTTTTTTTTTTTTTTTTAACTATTGATTAATATTATAGAACTAAACTCTATTTTTGACAAAATAAATTATTTAGAATTTTATTTATTTATTTATTTATTTAGTGCTAATTATAATTCGTAATGTGAAGTGATAACAATTTCTAATTCTATCTGAATCTTGAAGGTGAACTCTATTTTTTATGTTAAATTTTTCAGGCCGACAAAATTTCACGAAAAAATTCATTTAAATATTTTTAGAGTTTAGTTTCATATAATGTCGCAGTACTTTACTAATATTTGTGAAATACTATAATTTACTTATATTTTAACTTTGAAATTATTGATTTCCTGGAATTATTTCAATATAAAAAAACAATAATAATAATAATAATAATAATAATAATTATTATTATTATTATTATTATTTCCTGTAAAAGATATACATTTAAAATCAGTGATTTTTTTAAAGATTTTTATATCATTAAAAATTTGTTCTGTTGCTAAGTGTTGTTATATTTTATTTCAACAATAATTTAGTTACTAAAATGTAGCGAATAAGCCAAATAGTTCAACTCACAACTGTAACTGGTAAAATATTTCAGTTTCGATTCGCATTTAAAACAGGTTCGATTGCATTTACAACGTTACGATAATGACTCATATTCTTAAAGGAGAATTTTCACAATCTAATATCACTTGGAGATTAATTAATTACAAAATTCTTTGAAATGAATTTTACATCTACTACATTCGTAAAAAAGAAATTGTTATGCGGAAAGAGGAAATGGTTTTTATGATAATATGTGTTGTGTTGTAAGATCTGTTTTATTTCAATAGCTAAACAGTGCAACTAAGAAAGATTTTAGCATCGTTAAATAACTCATTAGAACTTTAAAATTATATTTAAAATTCTAATGAGATTATATTTAAAATTAAATTTAAATTCTAATTCTATTTAAAATTACATTTAAAATATATATAAATATTGAAACTCTTAATATGAATTATAAAAATAAAATCTTTTTGTAAAAAAATAGAACCGACTCCAAAAAGGAACTGCTATTCAAACAACTAAAAATGAAAGAAAATTGGCAGAAAATGGAACTGTAGATTGCGCCTAAAAGTATAAAATAATTTCCTTTACCAAACAACCTATAACACTACAATTAATCATAACTTTTGAAGTCGGCGCAAAATTAAATAAAATTTAATTAGTTCTTAAAGGTTTGTCTTTAGATCGGTAGCAACAAATGCTGTGTCTCGAATGATCCATTTTCATGTTTCCTTTATTATTTTATCACTGTATACAATCGGTCCATTAGTAGCATCTACATAGAACAGTGAACATTCTTCACAATGCGGTATTTATGTTTCTACGAAGTTAGATCATCCTTGATGGCTTTTGAATTTGGCGATAAAAACGTAAGGCAAAAATATACACGCAAGATGTATATTTTCATAATATCTATTGTACGATGTGTTGTTTCATATTCTTGATTACTCTCTTGATATACCTTATTAAAATAATCATGATATCCCAAAGAAATTAAATATGTTTGCCAGATAATTTTGCGATTTTTCGTTCACCAAGGACGTTAGATACCAGCATCTTCGCCAACTTTTGCTGCTTACGAAGTCTTATTTGTTTTCTTGAATCAAAGTAGTTTTCGGCTGCGTTTTGCAGGTAACAATGTGAAACGTGTATTTTGAATAGGATTTGATTTTTGTATTGAATGAAGGTATCAATTTTTATTTAATTTTGCGCCGACTTCAAAAGTTATGATTAATTGTAGTGTTATAGGTTGTTTGGTAAAGGAAATTATTTTATACTTTTAGGCGCAATCTACAGTTCCATTTTCTGCCAATTTTCTTTCATTTTTAGTTGTTTGAATAGCAGTTCCTTTTTGGAGTCGGTTCTATTTTTTTACAAAAAGATTTTATTTTTCTCTTTTCAGTGAAAACTTATTTATATAGCAGAGCATCAGAAGACGTTCGACGGAAGTTTCACAAATCACAACTTCCAAGGAAAGTGACATTACTCAAAAAATGGTTTATGTCACTGAAAAATACATTAAATGCACCCAATGTGAACAAAAAAGTTACATCTCCATCTAGAAAGTTATGCACTCGAGAGACAGTTGTGCCAGTTTTATTCTAGTCAAGTTATTTTTAAGTTGATTTTTCTCAAATGCTGCATTTTTAAATTGTGTCACTTTTCTTGCCTTTATCGGATATGACTAAAAAACTATCTATTGAACGAACATACGTTAAATTAAAAAGTCTTTAGAAATGTAAAGAAAGGATACGCTGTATTCGTAACCGAAAATTCTGTTAGGCATATATATTAAACTTTACAGTAAATACGTGTCACCCGCTGCGCTGGAAATTGCGCAGCGTAAAGTTCAAACAAAGAGCAAAATATGCATTGCAGCCGATGGACAGAAGTTTCAACATCGATACTTACACACTGCTTTTACCAGTGTTGCTGCTTGTGTTCAGCAGTTAGAATGAGAACAGACTTTTGTGAGTATCCTGTAATTTGTTTATATCTTAATGAATTCTTAATGAAACTTATTTCAGGCCAAGATCATTACGACAACAAAAAAAGTATTAAAATTAAATCATCCCTTACGAAGTTATAAGCTAACAAATTTCAACAACATAACAACGAGAAACATGGTTTGTATTGAGAACCTCTTCCTTTATGAAGTCGGCTTAAAACGCCTATGCGTTAATCGATGTGACCGCTTACAATAACCATACTTTGAATTTTACATAGCATAAATGTCACCCGCTACGCTACAATATATGCAATGTTTTTCAAGTGTGCACAAAATAGGAAATTGTGACTAAATAAATGCACGTTTTAAGCGTTCTGTTTTTAGCATTAATGTCTAAACTATCTTTTCGTACTATATCGATGATACTCTGCAATTTTATAATTCACTTTTTACCCTGTCTTGAAACTTTTCCGAGATAGGATCGCTAACTCCACTCGTTTCTACAAGGTGGCGCTTTAGGCGGTTGAATCGCGTAGCACATGTTCACTTTACTGTACCTACATACCACTTTTATGACTATAGCTGCAGCTGTTCAGCAGTTAAAAGAGTCGGGACTGACTTTTTTGGGCACCCTGTATTTTCTTTTGATCGTAAAGATCTTACAATGGGACCTATTTCAGACCAAGACCTTTACAATAAAACAAAAAGTATGAAAATCGGATCATCCATTCAGAAGTTATGAGCTAACAAACAAAAACAAAAACAAAAAAACATACGCTTTGAAATGAGAACCTCCTCCTTTTTGAAGTCGGTTAATTAAAGCATTTCTTACGAAGTTATAAGCTTACAAACACCAACAACAACACATAGCAAGAATTAAGAATACCCTCCTTTCTGAAGTTGGTTAAAAAGGACTTTGCGCTAATCGATGTGACCGCTTACAGTAACAGTACTTTGAACCACAGAATATACGTGTCATCCGCTACGCTGTAAAGCGTGCAACGTAGTTCAAGTGTGCACAGTGTAGGAAATTGCGAACAAACAATTGCACGTTTTAAGCGTTCTATTTTTAGCAATAATATCTAAAAACTGTCTTTTCGTAGTAAATCGATGATACTCTACAACTTCGTAATTAACTTTTCTCCCATCTTGAACCGTTTTTGAGATAGGAGCGCTAATACCGCTGTTTTTCACCAGATGGCACTTTATTTTCTTTAGATTGTAAAGATGTTATAATGGGACCTACTTCAGACCAAGATCTCTACAACAAAGCAAAAAATATCAAGTAACCGTATTTTGAACTATATAGCGTATGTCTCACCAGCTACGCTACTACGTGAGCGATGTAGCTCAAGTGTGTATAGTGTAAGAAATTGCGAACAAAAAGAGGCACGTTTTTAGCCTTGTACTTTTAGCATCAATGTCAAAACTATCTTTTCGTACTAAATCGATGACGCTCTGCAATTTTATAATTCACTTTTTTCCCCTGTCTTGAACCGTTTCCGAGATAGAAACGCTAGCATGAATGTCTAAACTATCTTTTTGTACTAAATCGATGATAATCTTCAACTTTCTAATTCACCTTTTTTCTCTAGAACCGTTTTCGAGATAGGAACACTCACTCAACTATTTTCCACCAGGTGGCGCAGCAAGCGGTTTAACCTTGTACTGCAGGGCCACTTTACTATACTTACATACCATTTTTATCACTATAGCTGCAGCCGTTTAGCAGTTAAAAGAGTTGGGACTGATTTTTTTTGGCACCCTGTATTTTCTTTAGATCGTAAAGATATTACTATGGGACCTATTGCAGACCAAGACCTTTTCAGCAAAACAAAAAGTATCAAAATCGGAGCATCCGTTCAGAAGTTATGAGCTAACAAACATAAAAAAAACATACGGTTTGAATTGAGAACCTTCCTTCTTTTTTTGAAGTCGGTTAATAAGGCCATACATGATATTATACACCTTATATATATAATATATACATATATTTTAAATGTATGAAGGAAAAAAAAGAAAAAAACACTAAAGTAATAGCTATTGTTTGTAATAAATGATTTGTAATATTTTATCAGTAGTTTGGTTTATCTATGCATATAAAGCTGATTATTTGTTTGCCCGGATTATTAGGTCGCTATACAAAACTACACCGTTCAACCAACCGCTACAGAAACTGGTATACCTATTAATCAGGACAAAATCTAGCTAATACCGTATTTTATAGTTCAGTCGGATAATTGGATCAAAATGTATTAAATAAAAACCCGATTTTAACTTCAAAATGATTAAAAAGAAAGTAATGTTTGATGCCAAAATCAACAAATAAAATACACGTTTATTTATGTTTTTCCTGAAATAAAATAAAATATTTATAATTTCGGGGTGAATAGTAATAAAAATTAGAAAAAAAAAAAAAAAAAAAAAAAAAAACACTTAGTTACTCTACGAAAATTGTTTCTTATTAGGAATTCGCGTGTAAATAAATATTTCCATAGAGATATTTGGCATTAGTTTCAAACTTTTATTTAATTAAGAAGTAGTTTTCTTGTTGTTGTTGTTGTCTTGTCCAAGAAGTTGGTTTAGAGGAGTTAAATAGGACCGAAGGTATCCAGGACAGCTGTAGCGACATCAACGACCCTTGAAGAACAAAGGAGTTGATGCGAGGGAGCTAGATGGATACCGAAGAGTTTGGCCAATATAGCAGGACAGATAGAAAAATAATAGAAAATAATAAATAATAGAAAAATACATAGAAAAACAAAATTTTTCGTTTTTATTAATACTTTATGTGTAACTTATGCGGTTCTTTTAGGTAGATTCCTTATAGGAAATCTACCTATTGCAATGGATCTCATGACACGAGTTCTGGAACATTTCTTCATATCTTCACCGATCATGACCCCTAGAAGCCCAAACCACCCTCCGTTCAAAAGTTTATATATATATATATATATATATATATATATACAGTGGTGGCTCGTCCTTAAGGGCCAGCGGGGGACGGCCCCACTTAACTTTTTTTTTTCGATTAATTATTATTCTTTTTTTTTCATTTCATTATTTTATTCTTTTTCTTTACTGCTCAAAATATATATATACAAACTAACATATTGCATCCATTTTTTCTTAATATGCTTCTCATTATCATTTATTTGTCAATATTTTTTTTTCAAGAGTCATAAATCACTTCAACACATTCGCGACCGCTGACGTGAATTCACGTCATTTCAACTTCTATAGCTAGTTGCCGCTGACGCAAATTCACGTATTTTTAGATTCTATACCTGGTTACCACTGACGTAAATTTACGTCAATTCAAGAATTTCTATGGAAACAATACATTAGTATTATTTTGATAGTATTATTAGAGTATCAATTCTTTGATAGTAGTAGTGTAAAAAGGACAGTTCTGCGCCAGGGTGGTGGCGTAGTGGCGTATTGTGGCGTAGGGTGGAGGCGCGCCTCCACCCTGACACCACTACGACACCACCCAGTCGCAGAACGTGTCCTTTTCACACTATTTAGTCATCATCTTGGACGAGGGGGTGTTGCCACCGGAAGAATAGAAACTGTGTGTTGCCACCGGAAGAATAGAAACTTTGAGTCATCATCTTGGATGAGAAGTTTGGTGGTGCCATCTATCGAGGAGAATGGGAATTTTGAGGAGTTAGATTTATTTTCATAAATTTTAGACTTAGTATTTTGTTCACAATTTTGGGAACTTGCCATTTCTTGCGATAGACAGGGAAGTTCATTGACTGAAACAAAGGTAGATGAGTACTATATAATTAAAAACATTTAATGAATGGTATAGACTTTAATATTTAGGTGTTGTCACCGGAAAAATAGAAACTTTTGGAGAGTTGTCATTTGAGGATTATAAATTGATTACATAATTAAATGGAAATTCAGGTTTGGTGATGGCATCTATCGGGAGAAGGGGAATTTTGAGGAGTTAGATTTATTTTCATAAATTTCGGGACTTAGTATTTTTTGTGGAATTTCAAGGAGTTAGATTTATTTTCATAAATTTCGGACTTAGTATTTTTTTCACAATTTCGGAGACTTAACATTTTCCGCAATGCACAGCGAAGTTGATTGACTGAAACAAAGGTAGATGAGTATTATATAGTTAAAAACATTTAATAAATGGTATAGACTTTAATATTGAGGTGTTGCCACCGGAAGAATAGAAACTTTTGAAGAGATGTCATTCGGGGATTATAAATTGATTACAGAATTAAATAGAAATTTTCGTATTTTGTGGACTAACACATAGATTTAAAAGCAAAACAAATAATAAATAATTTAACATTCATTAAAAATTCTAACTTTATTTTAACACTAAATAAGTTTCACTTTTTTAATTTATTTAGAATATCTTAGAAATAATATTATTACATTCGTTAAAAATTGAACACACATGCACTTTAAAAAATTACTATCATATAAATGAAACTAAATATAATAAAAATTATGTAAATTAAACTTTATATTCTCACTAAATAAGTTTAACATTTCTTTAAACTTCATCTTACATTCGTTAAAAATTTAACAGAAGTTTTTAATCAGTTAATAAACTAAATATAATAAAAATTATATAAAACACATACTGTTATTTAAGCTCTAACTTAGAAATACTATTATTACATTCTTTAAAAATTGAACACACATACACTTTAAAAAATTACTAACATATAAATGAAACTAAATATAATGAAATTATATAAAACACATACTGTTATTTATGCTGTAACTAAACAAATACGATAAACAAAAGTTTCAAAACCAGTAAATGCTGTTATATACATTATAAATTAAACTAAATATAATAAAATTATATAAATTAAACTTTATATTCTCACTAAATCAGTTTCACATTTATTTAAACTCTAACTAACACTCGTTAAAAATTGAACACACATGCACTTTAAAAAATTACTATCATAAAATAATATTAATCTAAAAAAATTGCTTACAAAGACACACAGTAAAATTATATATTAAAAAAATGGCTATCATATAATAATATTAATCTAAAAAAATGCTTACAAAGTTTTTAATCAGTTAATAAATTTTATATACACTAAAGTTTAAAATTAAAAAAAAATTAATATTATATAATAATATTAATTAAAAAAATGCATATAAAGATATACAGTAAAGTTATAAATTAAAAAAATGACTATTATATAATAATATTAATTAAAAAAACGCATACAAAAGATATACAATAAAGTTATAAATTAAAAAAATGACTATCATATAATAATATTATTTTAAAAAATACATACAATGTTTAAAATTAACAATTAAATTTTATAAACATTATAATTAACTAAACTTTATGTTGTTACTATTAAATTTATCCTAACACGAAAATTTTAAAACTTTACATAAATGTTATAAGTACATGAGTATGTTATTTAAATTAAACATTATATTGATACTACCCAAATATTATTTAACATTTACTCAAGTTTAACACAGTAATATAATTCATACTATCTTAGTTGATTTAAATGAAACAGGTAAATACTTTTAAACTTGAACTAATAAAAATAAGTTCTTTTTTATAAAATAATAAAAAGGATTAGTTATATTTAAACACTATCAGTTACTAAAAGTTATTTTGTATTAAACATTTCTATTTAAAATTTTGAAATAAATTGCGTAAAAATTCAATGCATCATTTTAAATGAAAATAAACAGTTTCCTTAAAAACAGATAATACGGAATATTCCATGAGTCATAGTTATCACTTGCAACGGAAAACCCATACACTTGATGAATCATGTGTAATATACGCTGTGGAATCGTGCCTAATCGTAATCCATACTATCTCATATAAAGATTAAATTAAAATCATTAAAACAATACAGCGAATAATCAGGAAAATGCAATAATTTTTTCACAAAGCATATCATACCCTGAGTTTTAAACGATTATTACCTACCTATCACTTAAACGGTATTTAAATAAATAAATACATATAAAAGTAAGTTATAGTTAAGCAATAAAAATTCGTTTGTGAAAGAAGTTTTATATATTGCAAAATTTAGTTTTACTCAGATAATTTCTAAACATACACAAGTAAAATGAAACTTTTGTAGGTTTTATTTAAGCAGTAAATATTCGTTTGGGGAAGTAGTTTGATATGTTATGCAAAATTTAGTTTTAATTAAACAAAAAAAGTTTATAGTGTAACAATAAAAAAGTTTGCACTATAACAATAAAAAAAAAAAAAAAAAAAAAAAAAAAAAAAAAAAAAAAAAAATCCGCATAAGTAAATACTAATAAAAATATTTCTTAAACTGATTTATCTCTCTTCAAAAAATCAATAAAAATTGTCTTATGTAATGTTTGAAAAGTAATAAAAGTTACGTTTTAATAAAATTTCTATTATAAACAAATTTATTAGAGTATTACATATTAAGATATTACGTATAGAGATACTTATCAAGTTTATTAAATTATCAAATAGTAATAATAAATTATGGAACTTACTTAGAAATCATTGAAGAAATTTCTCTCTAGCGAAATGCAAACTTCATTCACACGCAAATGCGACGAACTGTTTATCGCTACACGTTGACTCACGTGCAGATAAGAAGAGTGATGAATCATACCTATCTTAGAAGACGTTAGAGTTCTGTGTTTTCAGAATAATATAAAATAGTTTAAAAGGATCATTTACTTAAATAATCCATTGAGAGGTGAACTTTGCAATTAACCTGTTAAAATTATGGTAAGAAAATAATTAAGCTAATGAGTTCAAAACAGAATTATTTTACGATAAGACATCCTTTTCATTCAATAAAACATAAGTGTAATTTTTTAATGAAATATTTTAAAATCACTTAAACTATCTATAAATAATCAGATAGCAAGAGAGATTTTTGTATAATAACTATATATTATTTTAATATATGCATTACATCGCAAGGTAAAATTTTCAACTTATTTATACGGATTGAACTATAAGTAATAAAAATTACTCATTTGCATAACCGCTAAATTTTATATGTTGGATATATGATTTAAAAATAAAATACTAAACAGTAATCCTTGTGAGAGAATTTGAATGACACTTTCACAGAAAGAAATTATCCTTTACAATAAGATTTGCTCAGAATGTCTAAGTGAAAATAACTTACCGCGAAGTCAGTGAGTCATGCAGTTGTATTGAAATTCATTGTTTTTAGCTAATGAGACAATTATTTTTACTAGCACATAAATGTAAATTTTTATATTATACCTGTATATATAAAATTTTAAATAATTCATTAAATGTTAAACTTTGCATTTAATCGATTAAATAAATAAAGTTTTACTAAAATATAAGTGTAATTTTTAATAAAAAGGTTTGAAATCACTTTAACTTTATAAGAAAAAAACTAAAAAGAGGTTTTAAAATCACTTAATAGGATAAAATTAAAAAGAGAAATCTTATTGTTGTAGTAATTATTTTATCAAGTTATAATTCTAAGTAATAAAGTATCTATAAATAATCGGAAATCAAGAGAGATTTTTGTATAATAACTATATATTATTTTAATATATGCATTACAATAAAATTTGCTCAGAATGTCTAAGTGAAAATAACTTATTGTGAGGTTAGTGGATGATACTAGAATCATGCAGTTGTATTGAAATTCATTGTTTTTAGTTAATGACTGATTAAACTTCTAATGAGACAATTATTTTTACTAGCACATAAATGTAAATTTTTATATTATTCCTGTATAGATAAAATTTTAAATAATTCATTAAGTAATAAACTTTGCATTTAATCGATTAAATAAATAAAGTTTTACTAAAATATAAGTGTAATTTTTTAATGAAAGGTTTTGAAATCACTTTAACTTTATAAGAAAAAACTAAAAAGAGGTTTTAAATCACTTAATAGGATAAAATTAAAAATCTTATTGTTTTTAGCAATTATTTTATCTAGTACTAATTAATAATTTTTTTAACTATTTATAAATGATCGGATAGTAAGAGATTTTTATATAATAACTGCATATTATTTTAATATACGCCTTATAGTCAAGTCAGTTTCAGAGAAAACCTAGAAAAAATCCCAACTGGTAGGTTGATGAGTTGGAATATTCTACTATATACTTAAAGAATCCAGGTATGGAAAAACCGAAATACAATACGCGGAAAAACAGGCGAGATTTTCGGCTAAAACTCCAAAGCAGTGGACGGTAAACATAACACACGGTAAAACAACCTACTTACACGACGGCCAAACTAAGAATGAAGGGAAACGTTGAGTTGTAACACCTTATCTACTAGAGATAAGGGGAATTCCCGGAAAAGCTGAGTCACCCCTCGTTCGTTCATGTACAACATCTTACGAGAAAGTTCGTGAAGGATGACTCATCGGCGACGAGTTTGAATAATTTGCATAACCGCTAAATTGTATAAGTGAGAATCTTTTAATGTGAGTATTATAGTAATGATAAATTTATTTCATAATCGATAACTCATTTATACATAATCAGGTTCACACATTATATAAAACAATACTATATTTAAAAGTTTTACTATACAATAAACATTCACCAATGGATATTCATAAGGCTTAAGACCGATTAATAAAACGAGGGTCCTATAAGCGAAATGCATGAGAGTCTTTCTAAGGAATCCTAATCTGTATTTAAGCGAGTTTTAGAGAAAACCAAGAAAACTACCCATTCGATTAAGTCGATGAGTTGCATTCAAACCCAAAACTTTCCCGCTTTAATCATAGAATCGTTCACTAATCCTTGTAACAACATGTTTATGAACTTTATAAGAAAATGCTTAATAGGGTTTGCATGCGTTAGCTATATTAAACACTTAATTTTTTTACATACATTAAGGTTAGTGGATGAGTGACGGGTAATTCATTTAAAACAAAAATATAATAAGGGTCAATTGAAACCAAAGGGTTTGTAGGTTATAATTATTGGATAAAACGTTATGTGTTTCGAAAACCCTTCATCAAGATTGGAACAACCGTTTCGAATGATACTCTCCCTTCATCAGATAGTCTTAAACTTTTATTTTCTCAGAATGAAACAAAACGATAGATGATTTACACTTATTGTAACCCCAACTTATAAATAATTCGACTTTCATTAAATATGCAACTCTCATATACACTTTGAAACAATCAATAAATTTTATATTATAACTATGCATTAAATAAGTTTCCCATTTAACATTCAAGATGAATTTATTTTTTACATTAATTAAAAACTGAACACGTATTAATTTTTAAAATGACTATTTTTTAAAAAGTTTTAAAACAGCTAATAAATTTTATAAGCTTTTACAATTAAATAA
>CAWVNO010001068.1:0-29864 GCA_963930645.1 Salticus scenicus
ACTTTGGCAGGTCCCTGCTGTTCTGTTATGAAACTAGAATATCTTTTGCACATTCTGGAAGTGATTGCGATCGCAAAGCTCTATTAGATGCTTTGGAATCGACTTTTGAAAATGAGAGGGCGTAAAATTCGACCAAAAAGTTTGGCGACGATATCGAGCACATGCCTTCATAAAAGGGCTCTCCTGGCCAAATGGTTTAACTTTGGCAGGTCCCTGCTGTTCTGTTATGAAAGTAGACTTCGTGGGGCAGATTCTGGAAGTGATTGCGATCGCAAAGCTCTATTAGTTGCTTTGGAATCGGCTTTTGAAAAAAATTCTGTGAAAATCGCAAAAATTTTGGGTATCGAAATCGGGCAAAGTCTGCATAAAAGGGCTCTCCTGGCCAAATGGTTTAACTTTGGCAGGTCCCTGCTGTTCTGTTATGAAACTAGAATATCTTTTGCACATTCTGGAAGTGATTGCGATCGCAAAGCTCTATTAGATGCTTTGGAATCGACTTTTGAAAATGAGAGGGCGTAAAATTCGACCAAAAAGTTTGGCGACGATATCGAGCACATGCCTTCATAAAAGGGCTCTCCTGGCCAAATGGTTTAACTTTGGCAGGTCCCTGCTGTTCTGTTATGAAAGTAGACTTCGTGGGGCAGATTCTGGAAGTGATTGCGATCGCAAAGCTCTATTAGTTGCTTTGGAATCGGCTTTTGAAAAAAATTCTGTGAAAATCGCAAAAATTTTGGGTATCGAAATCGGGCAAAGTCTGCATAAAAGGGCTCTCCTGGCCAAATGGTTTAACTTTGGCAGGTCCCTGCTGTTCTGTTATGAAACTAGAATATCTTTTGCACATTCTGGAAGTGATTGCGATCGCAAAGCTCTATTAGATGCTTTGGAATCGACTTTTGAAAATGAGAGGGCGTAAAATTCGACCAAAAAGTTTGGCGACGATATCGAGCACATGCCTTCATAAAAGGGCTCTCCTGGCCAAATGGTTTAACTTTGGCAGGTCCCTGCTGTTCTGTTATGAAAGTAGACTTCGTGGGGCAGATTCTGGAAGTGATTGCGATCGCAAAGCTCTATTAGTTGCTTTGGAATCGGCTTTTGAAAAAAATTCTGTGAAAATCGCAAAAATTTTGGGTATCGAAATCGGGCAAAGTCTGCATAAAAGGGCTCTCCTGGCCAAATGGTTTAACTTTGGCAGGTCCCTGCTGTTCTGTTATGAAACTAGAATATCTTTTGCACATTCTGGAAGTGATTGCGATCGCAAAGCTCTATTAGATGCTTTGGAATCGACTTTTGAAAATGAGAGGGCGTAAAATTCGACCAAAAAGTTTGGCGACGATATCGAGCACATGCCTTCATAAAAGGGCTCTCCTGGCCAAATGGTTTAACTTTGGCAGGTCCCTGCTGTTCTGTTATGAAAGTAGACTTCGTGGGGCAGATTCTGGAAGTGATTGCGATCGCAAAGCTCTATTAGTTGCTTTGGAATCGGCTTTTGAAAAAAATTCTGTGAAAATCGCAAAAATTTTGGGTATCGAAATCGGGCAAAGTCTGCATAAAAGGGCTCTCCTGGCCAAATGGTTTAACTTTGGCAGGTCCCTGCTGTTCTGTTATGAAACTAGAATATCTTTTGCACATTCTGGAAGTGATTGCGATCGCAAAGCTCTATTAGATGCTTTGGAATCGACTTTTGAAAATGAGAGGGCGTAAAATTCGACCAAAAAGTTTGGCGCGATATCGAGCACATGCCTTCATAAAAGGGCTCTCCTGGCCAAATGGTTTAACTTTGGCAGGTCCCTGCTGTTCTGTTATGAAAGTAGACTTCGTGGGGCAGATTCTGGAAGTGATTGCGATCGCAAAGCTCTATTAGTTGCTTTGGAATCGGCTTTTGAAAAAAATTCTGTGAAAATCGCAAAAATTTTGGGTATCGAAATCGGGCAAAGTCTGCATAAAAGGGCTCTCCTGGCCAAATGGTTTAACTTTGGCAGGTCCCTGCTGTTCTGTTATGAAACTAGAATATCTTTTGCACATTCTGGAAGTGATTGCGATCGCAAAGCTCTATTAGATGCTTTGGAATCGACTTTTGAAAATGAGAGGGCGTAAAATTCGACCAAAAAGTTTGGCGACGATATCGAGCACATGCCTTCATAAAAGGGCTCTCCTGGCCAAATGGTTTAACTTTGGCAGGTCCCTGCTGTTCTGTTATGAAAGTAGACTTCGTGGGGCAGATTCTGGAAGTGATTGCGATCGCAAAGCTCTATTAGTTGCTTTGGAATCGGCTTTTGAAAAAAATTCTGTGAAAATCGCAAAAATTTTGGGTATCGAAATCGGGCAAAGTCTGCATAAAAGGGCTCTCCTGGCCAAATGGTTTAACTTTGGCAGGTCCCTGCTGTTCTGTTATGAAACTAGAATATCTTTTGCACATTCTGGAAGTGATTGCGATCGCAAAGCTCTATTAGATGCTTTGGAATCGACTTTTGAAAATGAGAGGGCGTAAAATTCGACCAAAAAAGTTTGGCGACGATATCGAGCACATGCCTTCATAAAAGGGCTCTCCTGGCCAAATGGTTTAACTTTGGCAGGTCCCTGCTGTTCTGTTATGAAAGTAGACTTCGTGGGGCAGATTCTGGAAGTGATTGCGATCGCAAAGCTCTATTAGTTGCTTTGGAATCGGCTTTTGAAAAAAATTCTGTGAAAATCGCAAAAATTTTGGGTATCGAAATCGGGCAAAGTCTGCATAAAAGGGCTCTCCTGGCCAAATGGTTTAACTTTGGCAGGTCCCTGCTGTTCTGTTATGAAACTAGAATATCTTTTGCACATTCTGGAAGTGATTGCGATCGCAAAGCTCTATTAGATGCTTTGGAATCGACTTTTGAAAATGAGAGGGCGTAAAATTCGACCAAAAAGTTTGGCGACGATATCGAGCACATGCCTTCATAAAAGGGCTCTCCTGGCCAAATGGTTTAACTTTGGCAGGTCCCTGCTGTTCTGTTATGAAAGTAGACTTCGTGGGGCAGATTCTGGAAGTGATTGCGATCGCAAAGCTCTATTAGTTGCTTTGGAATCGGCTTTTGAAAAAAATTCTGTGAAAATCGCAAAAATTTTGGGTATCGAAATCGGGCAAAGTCTGCATAAAAGGGCTCTCCTGGCCAAATGGTTTAACTTTGGCAGGTCCCTGCTGTTCTGTTATGAAACTAGAATATCTTTTGCACATTCTGGAAGTGATTGCGATCGCAAAGCTCTATTAGATGCTTTGGAATCGACTTTTGAAAATGAGAGGGCGTAAAATTCGACCAAAAAGTTTGGCGACGATATCGAGCACATGCCTTCATAAAAGGGCTCTCCTGGCCAAATGGTTTAACTTTGGCAGGTCCCTGCTGTTCTGTTATGAAAGTAGACTTCGTGGGGCAGATTCTGGAAGTGATTGCGATCGCAAAGCTCTATTAGTTGCTTTGGAATCGGCTTTTGAAAAAAATTCTGTGAAAATCGCAAAAATTTTGGGTATCGAAATCGGGCAAAGTCTGCATAAAAGGGCTCTCCTGGCCAAATGGTTTAACTTTGGCAGGTCCCTGCTGTTCTGTTATGAAACTAGAATATCTTTTGCACATTCTGGAAGTGATTGCGATCGCAAAGCTCTATTAGATGCTTTGGAATCGACTTTTGAAAATGAGAGGGCGTAAAATTCGACCAAAAAGTTTGGCGACGATATCGAGCACATGCCTTCATAAAAGGGCTCTCCTGGCCAAATGGTTTAACTTTGGCAGGTCCCTGCTGTTCTGTTATGAAAGTAGACTTCGTGGGGCAGATTCTGGAAGTGATTGCGATCGCAAAGCTCTATTAGTTGCTTTGGAATCGGCTTTTGAAAAAAATTCTGTGAAAATCGCAAAAATTTTGGGTATCGAAATCGGGCAAAGTCTGCATAAAAGGGCTCTCCTGGCCAAATGGTTTAACTTTGGCAGGTCCCTGCTGTTCTGTTATGAAACTAGAATATCTTTTGCACATTCTGGAAGTGATTGCGATCGCAAAGCTCTATTAGATGCTTTGGAATCGACTTTTGAAAATGAGAGGGCGTAAAATTCG
The DNA here is from genome assembly GCA_963930645.1 of Salticus scenicus. Classification (NCBI taxonomy): domain Eukaryota; kingdom Metazoa; phylum Arthropoda; class Arachnida; order Araneae; family Salticidae; genus Salticus; species Salticus scenicus. The sequence goes on from CAWVNO010001068.1 coordinate 4,072, forward strand.
ACCAAAAAGTTTGGCGACGATATCGAGCACATGCCTTCATAAAAGGGCTCTCCTGGCAAATGGTTTAACTTTGGCAGGTCCCTGCTGTTCTGTTATGAAAGTAGACTTCGTGGGGCAGATTCTGGAAGTGATTGCGATCGCAAAGCTCTATTAGTTGCTTTGGAATCGGCTTTTGAAAAAAATTCTGTGAAAATCGCAAAAATTTTGGGTATCGAAATCGGGCAAAGTCTGCATAAAAGGGCTCTCCTGGCCAAATGGTTTAACTTTGGCAGGTCCCTGCTGTTCTGTTATGAAACTAGAATATCTTTTGCACATTCTGGAAGTGATTGCGATCGCAAAGCTCTATTAGATGCTTTGGAATCGACTTTTGAAAATGAGAGGGCGTAAAATTCGACCAAAAAGTTTGGCGACGATATCGAGCACATGCCTTCATAAAAGGGCTCTCCTGGCCAAATGGTTTAACTTTGGCAGGTCCCTGCTGTTCTGTTATGAAAGTAGACTTCGTGGGGCAGATTCTGGAAGTGATTGCGATCGCAAAGCTCTATTAGTTGCTTTGGAATCGGCTTTTGAAAAAAATTCTGTGAAAATCGCAAAAATTTTGGGTATCGAAATCGGGCAAAGTCTGCATAAAAGGGCTCTCCTGGCCAAATGGTTTAACTTTGGCAGGTCCCTGCTGTTCTGTTATGAAACTAGAATATCTTTTGCACATTCTGGAAGTGATTGCGATCGCAAAGCTCTATTAGATGCTTTGGAATCGACTTTTGAAAATGAGAGGGCGTAAAATTCGACCAAAAAGTTTGGCGACGATATCGAGCACATGCCTTCATAAAAGGGCTCTCCTGGCCAAATGGTTTAACTTTGGCAGGTCCCTGCTGTTCTGTTATGAAAGTAGACTTCGTGGGGCAGATTCTGGAAGTGATTGCGATCGCAAAGCTCTATTAGTTGCTTTGGAATCGGCTTTTGAAAAAAATTCTGTGAAAATCGCAAAAATTTTGGGTATCGAAATCGGGCAAAGTCTGCATAAAAGGGCTCTCCTGGCCAAATGGTTTAACTTTGGCAGGTCCCTGCTGTTCTGTTATGAAACTAGAATATCTTTTGCACATTCTGGAAGTGATTGCGATCGCAAAGCTCTATTAGATGCTTTGGAATCGACTTTTGAAAATGAGAGGGCGTAAAATTCGACCAAAAAGTTTGGCGACGATATCGAGCACATGCCTTCATAAAAGGGCTCTCCTGGCCAAATGGTTTAACTTTGGCAGGTCCCTGCTGTTCTGTTATGAAAGTAGACTTCGTGGGGCAGATTCTGGAAGTGATTGCGATCGCAAAGCTCTATTAGTTGCTTTGGAATCGGCTTTTGAAAAAAATTCTGTGAAAATCGCAAAAATTTTGGGTATCGAAATCGGGCAAAGTCTGCATAAAAGGGCTCTCCTGGCCCAAATGGTTTAACTTTGGCAGGTCCCTGCTGTTCTGTTATGAAACTAGAATATCTTTTGCACATTCTGGAAGTGATTGCGATCGCAAAGCTCTATTAGATGCTTTGGAATCGACTTTTGAAAATGAGAGGGCGTAAAATTCGACCAAAAAGTTTGGCGACGATATCGAGCACATGCCTTCATAAAAGGGCTCTCCTGGCCAAATGGTTTAACTTTGGCAGGTCCCTGCTGTTCTGTTATGAAAGTAGACTTCGTGGGGCAGATTCTGGAAGTGATTGCGATCGCAAAGCTCTATTAGTTGCTTTGGAATCGGCTTTTGAAAAAAATTCTGTGAAAATCGCAAAAATTTTGGGTATCGAAATCGGGCAAAGTCTGCATAAAAGGGCTCTCCTGGCCAAATGGTTTAACTTTGGCAGGTCCCTGCTGTTCTGTTATGAAACTAGAATATCTTTTGCACATTCTGGAAGTGATTGCGATCGCAAAGCTCTATTAGATGCTTTGGAATCGACTTTTGAAAATGAGAGGGCGTAAAATTCGACCAAAAAGTTTGGCGACGATATCGAGCACATGCCTTCATAAAAGGGCTCTCCTGGCCAAATGGTTTAACTTTGGCAGGTCCCTGCTGTTCTGTTATGAAAGTAGACTTCGTGGGGCAGATTCTGGAAGTGATTGCGATCGCAAAGCTCTATTAGTTGCTTTGGAATCGGCTTTTGAAAAAAATTCTGTGAAAATCGCAAAAATTTTGGGTATCGAAATCGGGCAAAGTCTGCATAAAAGGGCTCTCCTGGCCAAATGGTTTAACTTTGGCAGGTCCCTGCTGTTCTGTTATGAAACTAGAATATCTTTTGCACATTCTGGAAGTGATTGCGATCGCAAAGCTCTATTAGATGCTTTGGAATCGACTTTTGAAAATGAGAGGGCGTAAAATTCGACCAAAAAGTTTGGCGACGATATCGAGCACATGCCTTCATAAAAGGGCTCTCCTGGCCAAATGGTTTAACTTTGGCAGGTCCCTGCTGTTCTGTTATGAAAGTAGACTTCGTGGGGCAGATTCTGGAAGTGATTGCGATCGCAAAGCTCTATTAGTTGCTTTGGAATCGGCTTTTGAAAAAAATTCTGTGAAAATCGCAAAAATTTTGGGTATCGAAATCGGGCAAAGTCTGCATAAAAGGGCTCTCCTGGCCAAATGGTTTAACTTTGGCAGGTCCCTGCTGTTCTGTTATGAAACTAGAATATCTTTTGCACATTCTGGAAGTGATTGCGATCGCAAAGCTCTATTAGATGCTTTGGAATCGACTTTTGAAAATGAGAGGGCGTAAAATTCGACCAAAAAGTTTGGCGACGATATCGAGCACATGCCTTCATAAAAGGGCTCTCCTGGCCAAATGGTTTAACTTTGGCAGGTCCCTGCTGTTCTGTTATGAAAGTAGACTTCGTGGGGCAGATTCTGGAAGTGATTGCGATCGCAAAGCTCTATTAGTTGCTTTGGAATCGGCTTTTGAAAAAAATTCTGTGAAAATCGCAAAAATTTTGGGTATCGAAATCGGGCAAAGTCTGCATAAAAGGGCTCTCCTGGCCAAATGGTTTAACTTTGGCAGGTCCCTGCTGTTCTGTTATGAAACTAGAATATCTTTTGCACATTCTGGAAGTGATTGCGATCGCAAAGCTCTATTAGATGCTTTGGAATCGACTTTTGAAAATGAGAGGGCGTAAAATTCGACCAAAAAGTTTGGCGACGATATCGAGCACATGCCTTCATAAAAGGGCTCTCCTGGCCAAATGGTTTAACTTTGGCAGGTCCCTGCTGTTCTGTTATGAAAGTAGACTTCGTGGGCAGATTCTGGAAGTGATTGCGATCGCAAAGCTCTATTAGTTGCTTTGGAATCGGCTTTTGAAAAAAATTCTGTGAAAATCGCAAAAATTTTGGGTATCGAAATCGGGCAAAGTCTGCATAAAAGGGCTCTCCTGGCCAAATGGTTTAACTTTGGCAGGTCCCTGCTGTTCTGTTATGAAACTAGAATATCTTTTGCACATTCTGGAAGTGATTGCGATCGCAAAGCTCTATTAGATGCTTTGGAATCGACTTTTGAAAATGAGAGGGCGTAAAATTCGACCAAAAAGTTTGGCGACGATATCGAGCACATGCCTTCATAAAAGGGCTCTCCTGGCCAAATGGTTTAACTTTGGCAGGTCCCTGCTGTTCTGTTATGAAAGTAGACTTCGTGGGGCAGATTCTGGAAGTGATTGCGATCGCAAAGCTCTATTAGTTGCTTTGGAATCGGCTTTTGAAAAAAATTCTGTGAAAATCGCAAAAATTTTGGGTATCGAAATCGGGCAAAGTCTGCATAAAAGGGCTCTCCTGGCCAAATGGTTTAACTTTGGCAGGTCCCTGCTGTTCTGTTATGAAACTAGAATATCTTTTGCACATTCTGGAAGTGATTGCGATCGCAAAGCTCTATTAGATGCTTTGGAATCGACTTTTGAAAATGAGAGGGCGTAAAATTCGACCAAAAAGTTTGGCGACGATATCGAGCACATGCCTTCATAAAAGGGCTCTCCTGGCCAAATGGTTTAACTTTGGCAGGTCCCTGCTGTTCTGTTATGAAAGTAGACTTCGTGGGGCAGATTCTGGAAGTGATTGCGATCGCAAAGCTCTATTAGTTGCTTTGGAATCGGCTTTTGAAAAAAATTCTGTGAAAATCGCAAAAATTTTGGGTATCGAAATCGGGCAAAGTCTGCATAAAAGGGCTCTCCTGGCCAAATGGTTTAACTTTGGCAGGTCCCTGCTGTTCTGTTATGAAACTAGAATATCTTTTGCACATTCTGGAAGTGATTGCGATCGCAAAGCTCTATTAGATGCTTTGGAATCGACTTTTGAAAATGAGAGGGCGTAAAATTCGACCAAAAAGTTTGGCGACGATATCGAGCACATGCCTTCATAAAAGGGCTCTCCTGGCCAAATGGTTTAACTTTGGCAGGTCCCTGCTGTTCTGTTATGAAAGTAGACTTCGTGGGGCAGATTCTGGAAGTGATTGCGATCGCAAAGCTCTATTAGTTGCTTTGGAATCGGCTTTTGAAAAAAATTCTGTGAAAATCGCAAAAATTTTGGGTATCGAAATCGGGCAAAGTCTGCATAAAAGGGCTCTCCTGGCCAAATGGTTTAACTTTGGCAGGTCCCTGCTGTTCTGTTATGAAACTAGAATATCTTTTGCACATTCTGGAAGTGATTGCGATCGCAAAGCTCTATTAGATGCTTTGGAATCGACTTTTGAAAATGAGAGGGCGTAAAATTCGACCAAAAAGTTTGGCGACGATATCGAGCACATGCCTTCATAAAAGGGCTCTCCTGGCCAAATGGTTTAACTTTGGCAGGTCCCTGCTGTTCTGTTATGAAAGTAGACTTCGTGGGGCAGATTCTGGAAGTGATTGCGATCGCAAAGCTCTATTAGTTGCTTTGGAATCGGCTTTTGAAAAAAATTCTGTGAAAATCGCAAAAATTTTGGGTATCGAAATCGGGCAAAGTCTGCATAAAAGGGCTCTCCTGGCCAAATGGTTTAACTTTGGCAGGTCCCTGCTGTTCTGTTATGAAACTAGAATATCTTTTGCACATTCTGGAAGTGATTGCGATCGCAAAGCTCTATTAGATGCTTTGGAATCGACTTTTGAAAATGAGAGGGCGTAAAATTCGACCAAAAAGTTTGGCGACGATATCGAGCACATGCCTTCATAAAAGGGCTCTCCTGGCCAAATGGTTTAACTTTGGCAGGTCCCTGCTGTTCTGTTATGAAAGTAGACTTCGTGGGGCAGATTCTGGAAGTGATTGCGATCGCAAAGCTCTATTAGTTGCTTTGGAATCGGCTTTTGAAAAAAATTCTGTGAAAATCGCAAAAATTTTGGGTATCGAAATCGGGCAAAGTCTGCATAAAAGGGCTCTCCTGGCCAAATGGTTTAACTTTGGCAGGTCCCTGCTGTTCTGTTATGAAACTAGAATATCTTTTGCACATTCTGGAAGTGATTGCGATCGCAAAGCTCTATTAGATGCTTTGGAATCGACTTTTGAAAATGAGAGGGCGTAAAATTCGACCAAAAGTTTGGCGACGATATCGAGCACATGCCTTCATAAAAGGGCTCTCCTGGCCAAATGGTTTAACTTTGGCAGGTCCCTGCTGTTCTGTTATGAAAGTAGACTTCGTGGGGCAGATTCTGGAAGTGATTGCGATCGCAAAGCTCTATTAGTTGCTTTGGAATCGGCTTTTGAAAAAAATTCTGTGAAAATCGCAAAAATTTTGGGTATCGAAATCGGGCAAAGTCTGCATAAAAGGGCTCTCCTGGCCAAATGGTTTAACTTTGGCAGGTCCCTGCTGTTCTGTTATGAAACTAGAATATCTTTTGCACATTCTGGAAGTGATTGCGATCGCAAAGCTCTATTAGATGCTTTGGAATCGACTTTTGAAAATGAGAGGGCGTAAAATTCGACCAAAAAGTTTGGCGACGATATCGAGCACATGCCTTCATAAAAGGGCTCTCCTGGCCAAATGGTTTAACTTTGGCAGGTCCCTGCTGTTCTGTTATGAAAGTAGACTTCGTGGGGCAGATTCTGGAAGTGATTGCGATCGCAAAGCTCTATTAGTTGCTTTGGAATCGGCTTTTGAAAAAATTCTGTGAAAATCGCAAAAATTTTGGGTATCGAAATCGGGCAAAGTCTGCATAAAAGGGCTCTCCTGGCCAAATGGTTTAACTTTGGCAGGTCCCTGCTGTTCTGTTATGAAACTAGAATATCTTTTGCACATTCTGGAAGTGATTGCGATCGCAAAGCTCTATTAGATGCTTTGGAATCGACTTTTGAAAATGAGAGGGCGTAAAATTCGACCAAAAAGTTTGGCGACGATATCGAGCACATGCCTTCATAAAAGGGCTCTCCTGGCCAAATGGTTTAACTTTGGCAGGTCCCTGCTGTTCTGTTATGAAAGTAGACTTCGTGGGGCAGATTCTGGAAGTGATTGCGATCGCAAAGCTCTATTAGTTGCTTTGGAATCGGCTTTTGAAAAAAATTCTGTGAAAATCGCAAAAATTTTGGGTATCGAAATCGGGCAAAGTCTGCATAAAAGGGCTCTCCTGGCCAAATGGTTTAACTTTGGCAGGTCCCTGCTGTTCTGTTATGAAACTAGAATATCTTTTGCACATTCTGGAAGTGATTGCGATCGCAAAGCTCTATTAGATGCTTTGGAATCGACTTTTGAAAATGAGAGGGCGTAAAATTCGACCAAAAAGTTTGGCGACGATATCGAGCACATGCCTTCATAAAAGGGCTCTCCTGGCCAAATGGTTTAACTTTGGCAGGTCCCTGCTGTTCTGTTATGAAAGTAGACTTCGTGGGGCAGATTCTGGAAGTGATTGCGATCGCAAAGCTCTATTAGTTGCTTTGGAATCGGCTTTTGAAAAAAATTCTGTGAAAATCGCAAAATTTTGGGTATCGAAATCGGGCAAAGTCTGCATAAAAGGGCTCTCCTGGCCAAATGGTTTAACTTTGGCAGGTCCCTGCTGTTCTGTTATGAAACTAGAATATCTTTTGCACATTCTGGAAGTGATTGCGATCGCAAAGCTCTATTAGATGCTTTGGAATCGACTTTTGAAAATGAGAGGGCGTAAAATTCGACCAAAAAGTTTGGCGACGATATCGAGCACATGCCTTCATAAAAGGGCTCTCCTGGCCAAATGGTTTAACTTTGGCAGGTCCCTGCTGTTCTGTTATGAAAGTAGACTTCGTGGGGCAGATTCTGGAAGTGATTGCGATCGCAAAGCTCTATTAGTTGCTTTGGAATCGGCTTTTGAAAAAAATTCTGTGAAAATCGCAAAAATTTTGGGTATCGAAATCGGGCAAAGTCTGCATAAAAGGGCTCTCCTGGCCAAATGGTTTAACTTTGGCAGGTCCCTGCTGTTCTGTTATGAAACTAGAATATCTTTTGCACATTCTGGAAGTGATTGCGATCGCAAAGCTCTATTAGATGCTTTGGAATCGACTTTTGAAAATGAGAGGGCGTAAAATTCGACCAAAAAGTTTGGCGACGATATCGAGCACATGCCTTCATAAAAGGGCTCTCCTGGCCAAATGGTTTAACTTTGGCAGGTCCCTGCTGTTCTGTTATGAAAGTAGACTTCGTGGGGCAGATTCTGGAAGTGATTGCGATCGCAAAGCTCTATTAGTTGCTTTGGAATCGGCTTTTGAAAAAAATTCTGTGAAAATCGCAAAAATTTTGGGTATCGAAATCGGGCAAAGTCTGCATAAAAGGGCTCTCCTGGCCAAATGGTTTAACTTTGGCAGGTCCCTGCTGTTCTGTTATGAAACTAGAATATCTTTTGCACATTCTGGAAGTGATTGCGATCGCAAAGCTCTATTAGATGCTTTGGAATCGACTTTTGAAAATGAGAGGGCGTAAAATTCGACCAAAAAGTTTGGCGACGATATCGAGCACATGCCTTCATAAAAGGGCTCTCCTGGCCAAATGGTTTAACTTTGGCAGGTCCCTGCTGTTCTGTTATGAAAGTAGACTTCGTGGGGCAGATTCTGGAAGTGATTGCGATCGCAAAGCTCTATTAGTTGCTTTGGAATCGGCTTTTGAAAAAAATTCTGTGAAAATCGCAAAAATTTTGGGTATCGAAATCGGGCAAAGTCTGCATAAAAGGGCTCTCCTGGCCAAATGGTTTAACTTTGGCAGGTCCCTGCTGTTCTGTTATGAAACTAGAATATCTTTTGCACATTCTGGAAGTGATTGCGATCGCAAAGCTCTATTAGATGCTTTGGAATCGACTTTTGAAAATGAGAGGGCGTAAAATTCGACCAAAAAGTTTGGCGACGATATCGAGCACATGCCTTCATAAAAGGGCTCTCCTGGCCAAATGGTTTAACTTTGGCAGGTCCCTGCTGTTCTGTTATGAAAGTAGACTTCGTGGGGCAGATTCTGGAAGTGATTGCGATCGCAAAGCTCTATTAGTTGCTTTGGAATCGGCTTTTGAAAAAAATTCTGTGAAAATCGCAAAAAATTTTGGGTATCGAAATCGGGCAAAGTCTGCATAAAAGGGCTCTCCTGGCCAAATGGTTTAACTTTGGCAGGTCCCTGCTGTTCTGTTATGAAACTAGAATATCTTTTGCACATTCTGGAAGTGATTGCGATCGCAAAGCTCTATTAGATGCTTTGGAATCGACTTTTGAAAATGAGAGGGCGTAAAATTCGACCAAAAAGTTTGGCGACGATATCGAGCACATGCCTTCATAAAAGGGCTCTCCTGGCCAAATGGTTTAACTTTGGCAGGTCCCTGCTGTTCTGTTATGAAAGTAGACTTCGTGGGGCAGATTCTGGAAGTGATTGCGATCGCAAAGCTCTATTAGTTGCTTTGGAATCGGCTTTTGAAAAAAATTCTGTGAAAATCGCAAAAATTTTGGGTATCGAAATCGGGCAAAGTCTGCATAAAAGGGCTCTCCTGGCCAAATGGTTTAACTTTGGCAGGTCCCTGCTGTTCTGTTATGAAACTAGAATATCTTTTGCACATTCTGGAAGTGATTGCGATCGCAAAGCTCTATTAGATGCTTTGGAATCGACTTTTGAAAATGAGAGGGCGTAAAATTCGACCAAAAAGTTTGGCGACGATATCGAGCACATGCCTTCATAAAAGGGCTCTCCTGGCCAAATGGTTTAACTTTGGCAGGTCCCTGCTGTTCTGTTATGAAAGTAGACTTCGTGGGGCAGATTCTGGAAGTGATTGCGATCGCAAAGCTCTATTAGTTGCTTTGGAATCGGCTTTTGAAAAAAATTCTGTGAAAATCGCAAAAATTTTGGGTATCGAAATCGGGCAAAGTCTGCATAAAAGGGCTCTCCTGGCCAAATGGTTTAACTTTGGCAGGTCCCTGCTGTTCTGTTATGAAACTAGAATATCTTTTGCACATTCTGGAAGTGATTGCGATCGCAAAGCTCTATTAGATGCTTTGGAATCGACTTTTGAAAATGAGAGGGCGTAAAATTCGACCAAAAAGTTTGGCGACGATATCGAGCACATGCCTTCATAAAAGGGCTCTCCTGGCCAAATGGTTTAACTTTGGCAGGTCCCTGCTGTTCTGTTATGAAAGTAGACTTCGTGGGGCAGATTCTGGAAGTGATTGCGATCGCAAAGCTCTATTAGTTGCTTTGGAATCGGCTTTTTGAAAAAATTCTGTGAAAATCGCAAAAATTTTGGGTATCGAAATCGGGCAAAGTCTGCATAAAAGGGCTCTCCTGGCCAAATGGTTTAACTTTGGCAGGTCCCTGCTGTTCTGTTATGAAACTAGAATATCTTTTGCACATTCTGGAAGTGATTGCGATCGCAAAGCTCTATTAGATGCTTTGGAATCGACTTTTGAAAATGAGAGGGCGTAAAATTCGACCAAAAAGTTTGGCGACGATATCGAGCACATGCCTTCATAAAAGGGCTCTCCTGGCCAAATGGTTTAACTTTGGCAGGTCCCTGCTGTTCTGTTATGAAAGTAGACTTCGTGGGGCAGATTCTGGAAGTGATTGCGATCGCAAAGCTCTATTAGTTGCTTTGGAATCGGCTTTTGAAAAAAATTCTGTGAAAATCGCAAAAATTTTGGGTATCGAAATCGGGCAAAGTCTGCATAAAAGGGCTCTCCTGGCCAAATGGTTTAACTTTGGCAGGTCCCTGCTGTTCTGTTATGAAACTAGAATATCTTTTGCACATTCTGGAAGTGATTGCGATCGCAAAGCTCTATTAGATGCTTTGGAATCGACTTTTGAAAATGAGAGGGCGTAAAATTCGACCAAAAAGTTTGGCGACGATATCGAGCACATGCCTTCATAAAAGGGCTCTCCTGGCCAAATGGTTTAACTTTGGCAGGTCCCTGCTGTTCTGTTATGAAAGTAGACTTCGTGGGGCAGATTCTGGAAGTGATTGCGATCGCAAAGCTCTATTAGTTGCTTTGGAATCGGCTTTTGAAAAAAATTCTGTGAAAATCGCAAAAATTTTGGGTATCGAAATCGGGCAAAGTCTGCATAAAAGGGCTCTCCTGGCCAAATGGTTTAACTTTGGCAGGTCCCTGCTGTTCTGTTATGAAACTAGAATATCTTTTGCACATTCTGGAAGTGATTGCGATCGCAAAGCTCTATTAGATGCTTTGGAATCGACCTTTTGAAAATGAGAGGGCGTAAAATTCGACCAAAAAGTTTGGCGACGATATCGAGCACATGCCTTCATAAAAGGGCTCTCCTGGCCAAATGGTTTAACTTTGGCAGGTCCCTGCTGTTCTGTTATGAAAGTAGACTTCGTGGGGCAGATTCTGGAAGTGATTGCGATCGCAAAGCTCTATTAGTTGCTTTGGAATCGGCTTTTGAAAAAAATTTCTGTGAAAATCGCAAAAATTTTGGGTATCGAAATCGGGCAAAGTCTGCATAAAAGGGCTCTCCTGGCCAAATGGTTTAACTTTGGCAGGTCCCTGCTGTTCTGTTATGAAACTAGAATATCTTTTGCACATTCTGGAAGTGATTGCGATCGCAAAGCTCTATTAGATGCTTTGGAATCGACTTTTGAAAATGAGAGGGCGTAAAATTCGACCAAAAAGTTTGGCGACGATATCGAGCACATGCCTTCATAAAAGGGCTCTCCTGGCCAAATGGTTTAACTTTGGCAGGTCCCTGCTGTTCTGTTATGAAAGTAGACTTCGTGGGGCAGATTCTGGAAGTGATTGCGATCGCAAAGCTCTATTAGTTGCTTTGGAATCGGCTTTTGAAAAAAATTCTGTGAAAATCGCAAAAATTTTGGGTATCGAAATCGGGCAAAGTCTGCATAAAAGGGCTCTCCTGGCCCAAATGGTTTAACTTTGGCAGGTCCCTGCTGTTCTGTTATGAAACTAGAATATCTTTTGCACATTCTGGAAGTGATTGCGATCGCAAAGCTCTATTAGATGCTTTGGAATCGACTTTTGAAAATGAGAGGGCGTAAAATTCGACCAAAAAGTTTGGCGACGATATCGAAGCACATGCCTTCATAAAAGGGCTCTCCTGGCCAAATGGTTTAACTTTGGCAGGTCCCTGCTGTTCTGTTATGAAAGTAGACTTCGTGGGGCAGATTCTGGAAGTGATTGCGATCGCAAAGCTCTATTAGTTGCTTTGGAATCGGCTTTTGAAAAAAATTCTGTGAAAATCGCAAAAATTTTGGGTATCGAAATCGGGCAAAGTCTGCATAAAAGGGCTCTCCTGGCCAAATGGTTTACTTTGGCAGGTCCCTGCTGTTCTGTTATGAAACTAGAATATCTTTTGCACATTCTGGAAGTGATTGCGATCGCAAAGCTCTATTAGATGCTTTGGAATCGACTTTTGAAAATGAGAGGGCGTAAAATTCGACCAAAAAGTTTGGCGAAGATATCGAGCACATGCCTTCATAAAAGGGCTCTCCTGGCCAAATGGTTTAACTTTGGCAGGTCCCTGCTGTTCTGTTATGAAAGTAGACTTCGTGGGGCAGATTCTGGAAGTGATTGCGATCGCAAAGCTCTATTAGTTGCTTTGGAATCGGCTTTTGAAAAAAATTCTGTGAAAATCGCAAAAATTTTGGGTATCGAAATCGGGCAAAGTCTGCATAAAAGGGCTCTCCTGGCCAAATGGTTTAACTTTGGCAGGTCCCTGCTGTTCTGTTATGAAACTAGAATATCTTTTGCACATTCTGGAAGTGATTGCGATCGCAAAGCTCTATTAGATGCTTTGGAATCGACTTTTGAAAATGAGAGGGCGTAAAATTCGACCAAAAAGTTTGGCGACGATATCGAGCACATGCCTTCATAAAAGGGCTCTCCTGGCCAAATGGTTTAACTTTGGCAGGTCCCTGCTGTTCTGTTATGAAAGTAGACTTCGTGGGGCAGATTCTGGAAGTGATTGCGATCGCAAAGCTCTATTAGTTGCTTTGGAATCGGCTTTTGAAAAAAATTCTGTGAAAATCGCAAAAATTTTGGGTATCGAAATCGGGCAAAGTCTGCATAAAAGGGCTCTCCTGGCCAAATGGTTTAACTTTGGCAGGTCCCTGCTGTTCTGTTATGAAACTAGAATATCTTTTGCACATTCTGGAAGTGATTGCGATCGCAAAGCTCTATTAGATGCTTTGGAATCGACTTTTGAAAATGAGAGGGCGTAAAATTCGACCAAAAAGTTTGGCGACGATATCGAGCACATGCCTTCATAAAAGGGCTCTCCTGGCCAAATGGTTTAACTTTGGCAGGTCCCTGCTGTTCTGTTATGAAAGTAGACTTCGTGGGGCAGATTCTGGAAGTGATTGCGATCGCAAAGCTCTATTAGTTGCTTTGGAATCGGCTTTTGAAAAAAATTCTGTGAAAATCGCAAAAATTTTGGGTATCGAAATCGGGCAAAGTCTGCATAAAAGGGCTCTCCTGGCCAAATGGTTTAACTTTGGCAGGTCCCTGCTGTTCTGTTATGAAACTAGAATATCTTTTGCACATTCTGGAAGTGATTGCGATCGCAAAGCTCTATTAGATGCTTTGGAATCGACTTTTGAAAATGAGAGGGCGTAAAATTCGACCAAAAAGTTTGGCGACGATATCGAGCACATGCCTTCATAAAAGGGCTCTCCTGGCCAAATGGTTTAACTTTGGCAGGTCCCTGCTGTTCTGTTATGAAAGTAGACTTCGTGGGGCAGATTCTGGAAGTGATTGCGATCGCAAAGCTCTATTAGTTGCTTTGGAATCGGCTTTTGAAAAAAATTCTGTGAAAATCGCAAAAATTTTGGGTATCGAAATCGGGCAAAGTCTGCATAAAAGGGCTCTCCTGGCCAAATGGTTTAACTTTGGCAGGTCCCTGCTGTTCTGTTATGAAACTAGAATATCTTTTGCACATTCTGGAAGTGATTGCGATCGCAAAGCTCTATTAGATGCTTTGGAATCGACTTTTGAAAATGAGAGGGCGTAAAATTCGACCAAAAAGTTTGGCGACGATATCGAGCACATGCCTTCATAAAAGGGCTCTCCTGGCCAAATGGTTTAACTTTGGCAGGTCCCTGCTGTTCTGTTATGAAAGTAGACTTCGTGGGGCAGATTCTGGAAGTGATTGCGATCGCAAAGCTCTATTAGTTGCTTTGGAATCGGCTTTTGAAAAAAATTCTGTGAAAATCGCAAAAATTTTGGGTATCGAAATCGGGCAAAGTCTGCATAAAAGGGCTCTCCTGGCCAAATGGTTTAACTTTGGCAGGTCCCTGCTGTTCTGTTATGAAACTAGAATATCTTTTGCACATTCTGGAAGTGATTGCGATCGCAAAGCTCTATTAGATGCTTTGGAATCGACTTTTGAAAATGAGAGGGCGTAAAATTCGACCAAAAAGTTTGGCGACGATATCGAGCACATGCCTTCATAAAAGGGCTCTCCTGGCCAAATGGTTTAACTTTGGCAGGTCCCTGCTGTTCTGTTATGAAAGTAGACTTCGTGGGGCAGATTCTGGAAGTGATTGCGATCGCAAAGCTCTATTAGTTGCTTTGGAATCGGCTTTTGAAAAAAATTCTGTGAAAATCGCAAAAATTTTGGGTATCGAAATCGGGCAAAGTCTGCATAAAAGGGCTCTCCTGGCCAAATGGTTTAACTTTGGCAGGTCCCTGCTGTTCTGTTATGAAACTAGAATATCTTTTGCACATTCTGGAAGTGATTGCGATCGCAAAGCTCTATTAGATGCTTTGGAATCGACTTTTGAAAATGAGAGGGCGTAAAATTCGACCAAAAAGTTTGGCGACGATATCGAGCACATGCCTTCATAAAAGGGCTCTCCTGGCCAAATGGTTTAACTTTGGCAGGTCCCTGCTGTTCTGTTATGAAAGTAGACTTCGTGGGGCAGATTCTGGAAGTGATTGCGATCGCAAAGCTCTATTAGTTGCTTTGGAATCGGCTTTTGAAAAAAATTCTGTGAAAATCGCAAAAATTTTGGGTATCGAAATCGGGCAAAGTCTGCATAAAAGGGCTCTCCTGGCCAAATGGTTTAACTTTGGCAGGTCCCTGCTGTTCTGTTATGAAACTAGAATATCTTTTGCACATTCTGGAAGTGATTGCGATCGCAAAGCTCTATTAGATGCTTTGGAATCGACTTTTGAAAATGAGAGGGCGTAAAATTCGACCAAAAAGTTTGGCGACGATATCGAGCACATGCCTTCATAAAAGGGCTCTCCTGGCCAAATGGTTTAACTTTGGCAGGTCCCTGCTGTTCTGTTATGAAAGTAGACTTCGTGGGGCAGATTCTGGAAGTGATTGCGATCGCAAAGCTCTATTAGTTGCTTTGGAATCGGCTTTTGAAAAAAATTCTGTGAAAATCGCAAAAATTTTGGGTATCGAAATCGGGCAAAGTCTGCATAAAAGGGCTCTCCTGGCCAAATGGTTTAACTTTGGCAGGTCCCTGCTGTTCTGTTATGAAACTAGAATATCTTTTGCACATTCTGGAAGTGATTGCGATCGCAAAGCTCTATTAGATGCTTTGGAATCGACTTTTGAAAATGAGAGGGCGTAAAATTCGACCAAAAAGTTTGGCGACGATATCGAGCACATGCCTTCATAAAAGGGCTCTCCTGGCCAAATGGTTTAACTTTGGCAGGTCCCTGCTGTTCTGTTATGAAAGTAGACTTCGTGGGGCAGATTCTGGAAGTGATTGCGATCGCAAAGCTCTATTAGTTGCTTTGGAATCGGCTTTTGAAAAAAATTCTGTGAAAATCGCAAAAATTTTGGGTATCGAAATCGGGCAAAGTCTGCATAAAAGGGCTCTCCTGGCCAAATGGTTTAACTTTGGCAGGTCCCTGCTGTTCTGTTATGAAACTAGAATATCTTTTGCACATTCTGGAAGTGATTGCGATCGCAAAGCTCTATTAGATGCTTTGGAATCGACTTTTGAAAATGAGAGGGCGTAAAATTCGACCAAAAAGTTTGGCGACGATATCGAGCACATGCCTTCATAAAAGGGCTCTCCTGGCCAAATGGTTTAACTTTGGCAGGTCCCTGCTGTTCTGTTATGAAAGTAGACTTCGTGGGGCAGATTCTGGAAGTGATTGCGATCGCAAAGCTCTATTAGTTGCTTTGGAATCGGCTTTTGAAAAAAATTCTGTGAAAATCGCAAAAATTTTGGGTATCGAAATCGGGCAAAGTCTGCATAAAAGGGCTCTCCTGGCCAAATGGTTTAACTTTGGCAGGTCCCTGCTGTTCTGTTATGAAACTAGAATATCTTTTGCACATTCTGGAAGTGATTGCGATCGCAAAGCTCTATTAGATGCTTTGGAATCGACTTTTGAAAATGAGAGGGCGTAAAATTCGACCAAAAAGTTTGGCGACGATATCGAGCACATGCCTTCATAAAAGGGCTCTCCTGGCCAAATGGTTTAACTTTGGCAGGTCCCTGCTGTTCTGTTATGAAAGTAGACTTCGTGGGGCAGATTCTGGAAGTGATTGCGATCGCAAAGCTCTATTAGTTGCTTTGGAATCGGCTTTTGAAAAAAATTCTGTGAAAATCGCAAAAATTTTGGGTATCGAAATCGGGCAAAGTCTGCATAAAAGGGCTCTCCTGGCCAAATGGTTTAACTTTGGCAGGTCCCTGCTGTTCTGTTATGAAACTAGAATATCTTTTGCACATTCTGGAAGTGATTGCGATCGCAAAGCTCTATTAGATGCTTTGGAATCGACTTTTGAAAATGAGAGGGCGTAAAATTCGACCAAAAAGTTTGGCGACGATATCGAGCACATGCCTTCATAAAAGGGCTCTCCTGGCCAAATGGTTTAACTTTGGCAGGTCCCTGCTGTTCTGTTATGAAAGTAGACTTCGTGGGGCAGATTCTGGAAGTGATTGCGATCGCAAAGCTCTATTAGTTGCTTTGGAATCGGCTTTTGAAAAAAATTCTGTGAAAATCGCAAAAATTTTGGGTATCGAAATCGGGCAAAGTCTGCATAAAAGGGCTCTCCTGGCCAAATGGTTTAACTTTGGCAGGTCCCTGCTGTTCTGTTATGAAACTAGAATATCTTTTGCACATTCTGGAAGTGATTGCGATCGCAAAGCTCTATTAGATGCTTTGGAATCGACTTTTGAAAATGAGAGGGCGTAAAATTCGACCAAAAAGTTTGGCGACGATATCGAGCACATGCCTTCATAAAAGGGCTCTCCTGGCCAAATGGTTTAACTTTGGCAGGTCCCTGCTGTTCTGTTATGAAAGTAGACTTCGTGGGGCAGATTCTGGAAGTGATTGCGATCGCAAAGCTCTATTAGTTGCTTTGGAATCGGCTTTTGAAAAAAATTCTGTGAAAATCGCAAAAATTTTGGGTATCGAAATCGGGCAAAGTCTGCATAAAAGGGCTCTCCTGGCCAAATGGTTTAACTTTGGCAGGTCCCTGCTGTTCTGTTATGAAACTAGAATATCTTTTGCACATTCTGGAAGTGATTGCGATCGCAAAGCTCTATTAGATGCTTTGGAATCGACTTTTGAAAATGAGAGGGCGTAAAATTCGACCAAAAAGTTTGGCGACGATATCGAGCACATGCCTTCATAAAAGGGCTCTCCTGGCCAAATGGTTTAACTTTGGCAGGTCCCTGCTGTTCTGTTATGAAAGTAGACTTCGTGGGGCAGATTCTGGAAGTGATTGCGATCGCAAAGCTCTATTAGTTGCTTTGGAATCGGCTTTTGAAAAAAATTCTGTGAAAATCGCAAAAATTTTGGGTATCGAAATCGGGCAAAGTCTGCATAAAAGGGCTCTCCTGGCCAAATGGTTTAACTTTGGCAGGTCCCTGCTGTTCTGTTATGAAACTAGAATATCTTTTGCACATTCTGGAAGTGATTGCGATCGCAAAGCTCTATTAGATGCTTTGGAATCGACTTTTGAAAATGAGAGGGCGTAAAATTCGACCAAAAAGTTTGGCGACGATATCGAGCACATGCCTTCATAAAAGGGCTCTCCTGGCCAAATGGTTTAACTTTGGCAGGTCCCTGCTGTTCTGTTATGAAAGTAGACTTCGTGGGGCAGATTCTGGAAGTGATTGCGATCGCAAAGCTCTATTAGTTGCTTTGGAATCGGCTTTTGAAAAAAATTCTGTGAAAATCGCAAAAATTTTGGGTATCGAAATCGGGCAAAGTCTGCATAAAAGGGCTCTCCTGGCCAAATGGTTTAACTTTGGCAGGTCCCTGCTGTTCTGTTATGAAACTAGAATATCTTTTGCACATTCTGGAAGTGATTGCGATCGCAAAGCTCTATTAGATGCTTTGGAATCGACTTTTGAAAATGAGAGGGCGTAAAATTCGACCAAAAAGTTTGGCGACGATATCGAGCACATGCCTTCATAAAAGGGCTCTCCTGGCCAAATGGTTTAACTTTGGCAGGTCCCTGCTGTTCTGTTATGAAAGTAGACTTCGTGGGGCAGATTCTGGAAGTGATTGCGATCGCAAAGCTCTATTAGTTGCTTTGGAATCGGCTTTTGAAAAAAATTCTGTGAAAATCGCAAAAATTTTGGGTATCGAAATCGGGCAAAGTCTGCATAAAAGGGCTCTCCTGGCCAAATGGTTTAACTTTGGCAGGTCCCTGCTGTTCTGTTATGAAACTAGAATATCTTTTGCACATTCTGGAAGTGATTGCGATCGCAAAGCTCTATTAGATGCTTTGGAATCGACTTTTGAAAATGAGAGGGCGTAAAATTCGACCAAAAAGTTTGGCGACGATATCGAGCACATGCCTTCATAAAAGGGCTCTCCTGGCCAAATGGTTTAACTTTGGCAGGTCCCTGCTGTTCTGTTATGAAAGTAGACTTCGTGGGGCAGATTCTGGAAGTGATTGCGATCGCAAAGCTCTATTAGTTGCTTTGGAATCGGCTTTTGAAAAAAATTCTGTGAAAATCGCAAAAATTTTGGGTATCGAAATCGGGCAAAGTCTGCATAAAAGGGCTCTCCTGGCCAAATGGTTTAACTTTGGCAGGTCCCTGCTGTTCTGTTATGAAACTAGAATATCTTTTGCACATTCTGGAAGTGATTGCGATCGCAAAGCTCTATTAGATGCTTTGGAATCGACTTTTGAAAATGAGAGGGCGTAAAATTCGACCAAAAAGTTTGGCGACGATATCGAGCACATGCCTTCATAAAAGGGCTCTCCTGGCCAAATGGTTTAACTTTGGCAGGTCCCTGCTGTTCTGTTATGAAAGTAGACTTCGTGGGGCAGATTCTGGAAGTGATTGCGATCGCAAAGCTCTATTAGTTGCTTTGGAATCGGCTTTTGAAAAAAATTCTGTGAAAATCGCAAAAATTTTGGGTATCGAAATCGGGCAAAGTCTGCATAAAAGGGCTCTCCTGGCCAAATGGTTTAACTTTGGCAGGTCCCTGCTGTTCTGTTATGAAACTAGAATATCTTTTGCACATTCTGGAAGTGATTGCGATCGCAAAGCTCTATTAGATGCTTTGGAATCGACTTTTGAAAATGAGAGGGCGTAAAATTCGACCAAAAAGTTTGGCGACGATATCGAGCACATGCCTTCATAAAAGGGCTCTCCTGGCCAAATGGTTTAACTTTGGCAGGTCCCTGCTGTTCTGTTATGAAAGTAGACTTCGTGGGGCAGATTCTGGAAGTGATTGCGATCGCAAAGCTCTATTAGTTGCTTTGGAATCGGCTTTTGAAAAAAATTCTGTGAAAATCGCAAAAATTTTGGGTATCGAAATCGGGCAAAGTCTGCATAAAAGGGCTCTCCTGGCCAAATGGTTTAACTTTGGCAGGTCCCTGCTGTTCTGTTATGAAACTAGAATATCTTTTGCACATTCTGGAAGTGATTGCGATCGCAAAGCTCTATTAGATGCTTTGGAATCGACTTTTGAAAATGAGAGGGCGTAAAATTCGACCAAAAAGTTTGGCGACGATATCGAGCACATGCCTTCATAAAAGGGCTCTCCTGGCCAAATGGTTTAACTTTGGCAGGTCCCTGCTGTTCTGTTATGAAAGTAGACTTCGTGGGGCAGATTCTGGAAGTGATTGCGATCGCAAAGCTCTATTAGTTGCTTTGGAATCGGCTTTTGAAAAAAATTCTGTGAAAATCGCAAAAATTTTGGGTATCGAAATCGGGCAAAGTCTGCATAAAAGGGCTCTCCTGGCCAAATGGTTTAACTTTGGCAGGTCCCTGCTGTTCTGTTATGAAACTAGAATATCTTTTGCACATTCTGGAAGTGATTGCGATCGCAAAGCTCTATTAGATGCTTTGGAATCGACTTTTGAAAATGAGAGGGCGTAAAATTCGACCAAAAAGTTTGGCGACGATATCGAGCACATGCCTTCATAAAAGGGCTCTCCTGGCCAAATGGTTTAACTTTGGCAGGTCCCTGCTGTTCTGTTATGAAAGTAGACTTCGTGGGGCAGATTCTGGAAGTGATTGCGATCGCAAAGCTCTATTAGTTGCTTTGGAATCGGCTTTTGAAAAAAATTCTGTGAAAATCGCAAAAATTTTGGGTATCGAAATCGGGCAAAGTCTGCATAAAAGGGCTCTCCTGGCCAAATGGTTTAACTTTGGCAGGTCCCTGCTGTTCTGTTATGAAACTAGAATATCTTTTGCACATTCTGGAAGTGATTGCGATCGCAAAGCTCTATTAGATGCTTTGGAATCGACTTTTGAAAATGAGAGGGCGTAAAATTCGACCAAAAAGTTTGGCGACGATATCGAGCACATGCCTTCATAAAAGGGCTCTCCTGGCCAAATGGTTTAACTTTGGCAGGTCCCTGCTGTTCTGTTATGAAAGTAGACTTCGTGGGGCAGATTCTGGAAGTGATTGCGATCGCAAAGCTCTATTAGTTGCTTTGGAATCGGCTTTTGAAAAAAATTCTGTGAAAATCGCAAAAATTTTGGGTATCGAAATCGGGCAAAGTCTGCATAAAAGGGCTCTCCTGGCCAAATGGTTTAACTTTGGCAGGTCCCTGCTGTTCTGTTATGAAACTAGAATATCTTTTGCACATTCTGGAAGTGATTGCGATCGCAAAGCTCTATTAGATGCTTTGGAATCGACTTTTGAAAATGAGAGGGCGTAAAATTCGACCAAAAAGTTTGGCGACGATATCGAGCACATGCCTTCATAAAAGGGCTCTCCTGGCCAAATGGTTTAACTTTGGCAGGTCCCTGCTGTTCTGTTATGAAAGTAGACTTCGTGGGGCAGATTCTGGAAGTGATTGCGATCGCAAAGCTCTATTAGTTGCTTTGGAATCGGCTTTTGAAAAAAATTCTGTGAAAATCGCAAAAATTTTGGGTATCGAAATCGGGCAAAGTCTGCATAAAAGGGCTCTCCTGGCCAAATGGTTTAACTTTGGCAGGTCCCTGCTGTTCTGTTATGAAACTAGAATATCTTTTGCACATTCTGGAAGTGATTGCGATCGCAAAGCTCTATTAGATGCTTTGGAATCGACTTTTGAAAATGAGAGGGCGTAAAATTCGACCAAAAAGTTTGGCGACGATATCGAGCACATGCCTTCATAAAAGGGCTCTCCTGGCCAAATGGTTTAACTTTGGCAGGTCCCTGCTGTTCTGTTATGAAAGTAGACTTCGTGGGGCAGATTCTGGAAGTGATTGCGATCGCAAAGCTCTATTAGTTGCTTTGGAATCGGCTTTTGAAAAAAATTCTGTGAAAATCGCAAAAATTTTGGGTATCGAAATCGGGCAAAGTCTGCATAAAAGGGCTCTCCTGGCCAAATGGTTTAACTTTGGCAGGTCCCTGCTGTTCTGTTATGAAACTAGAATATCTTTTGCACATTCTGGAAGTGATTGCGATCGCAAAGCTCTATTAGATGCTTTGGAATCGACTTTTGAAAATGAGAGGGCGTAAAATTCGACCAAAAAGTTTGGCGACGATATCGAGCACATGCCTTCATAAAAGGGCTCTCCTGGCCAAATGGTTTAACTTTGGCAGGTCCCTGCTGTTCTGTTATGAAAGTAGACTTCGTGGGGCAGATTCTGGAAGTGATTGCGATCGCAAAGCTCTATTAGTTGCTTTGGAATCGGCTTTTGAAAAAAATTCTGTGAAAATCGCAAAAATTTTGGGTATCGAAATCGGGCAAAGTCTGCATAAAAGGGCTCTCCTGGCCAAATGGTTTAACTTTGGCAGGTCCCTGCTGTTCTGTTATGAAACTAGAATATCTTTTGCACATTCTGGAAGTGATTGCGATCGCAAAGCTCTATTAGATGCTTTGGAATCGACTTTTGAAAATGAGAGGGCGTAAAATTCGACCAAAAAGTTTGGCGACGATATCGAGCACATGCCTTCATAAAAGGGCTCTCCTGGCCAAATGGTTTAACTTTGGCAGGTCCCTGCTGTTCTGTTATGAAAGTAGACTTCGTGGGGCAGATTCTGGAAGTGATTGCGATCGCAAAGCTCTATTAGTTGCTTTGGAATCGGCTTTTGAAAAAAATTCTGTGAAAATCGCAAAAATTTTGGGTATCGAAATCGGGCAAAGTCTGCATAAAAGGGCTCTCCTGGCCAAATGGTTTAACTTTGGCAGGTCCCTGCTGTTCTGTTATGAAACTAGAATATCTTTTGCACATTCTGGAAGTGATTGCGATCGCAAAGCTCTATTAGATGCTTTGGAATCGACTTTTGAAAATGAGAGGGCGTAAAATTCGACCAAAAAGTTTGGCGACGATATCGAGCACATGCCTTCATAAAAGGGCTCTCCTGGCCAAATGGTTTAACTTTGGCAGGTCCCTGCTGTTCTGTTATGAAAGTAGACTTCGTGGGGCAGATTCTGGAAGTGATTGCGATCGCAAAGCTCTATTAGTTGCTTTGGAATCGGCTTTTGAAAAAAATTCTGTGAAAATCGCAAAAATTTTGGGTATCGAAATCGGGCAAAGTCTGCATAAAAGGGCTCTCCTGGCCAAATGGTTTAACTTTGGCAGGTCCCTGCTGTTCTGTTATGAAACTAGAATATCTTTTGCACATTCTGGAAGTGATTGCGATCGCAAAGCTCTATTAGATGCTTTGGAATCGACTTTTGAAAATGAGAGGGCGTAAAATTCGACCAAAAAGTTTGGCGACGATATCGAGCACATGCCTTCATAAAAGGGCTCTCCTGGCCAAATGGTTTAACTTTGGCAGGTCCCTGCTGTTCTGTTATGAAAGTAGACTTCGTGGGGCAGATTCTGGAAGTGATTGCGATCGCAAAGCTCTATTAGTTGCTTTGGAATCGGCTTTTGAAAAAAATTCTGTGAAAATCGCAAAAATTTTGGGTATCGAAATCGGGCAAAGTCTGCATAAAAGGGCTCTCCTGGCCAAATGGTTTAACTTTGGCAGGTCCCTGCTGTTCTGTTATGAAACTAGAATATCTTTTGCACATTCTGGAAGTGATTGCGATCGCAAAGCTCTATTAGATGCTTTGGAATCGACTTTTGAAAATGAGAGGGCGTAAAATTCGACCAAAAAGTTTGGCGACGATATCGAGCACATGCCTTCATAAAAGGGCTCTCCTGGCCAAATGGTTTAACTTTGGCAGGTCCCTGCTGTTCTGTTATGAAAGTAGACTTCGTGGGGCAGATTCTGGAAGTGATTGCGATCGCAAAGCTCTATTAGTTGCTTTGGAATCGGCTTTTGAAAAAAATTCTGTGAAAATCGCAAAAATTTTGGGTATCGAAATCGGGCAAAGTCTGCATAAAAGGGCTCTCCTGGCCAAATGGTTTAACTTTGGCAGGTCCCTGCTGTTCTGTTATGAAACTAGAATATCTTTTGCACATTCTGGAAGTGATTGCGATCGCAAAGCTCTATTAGATGCTTTGGAATCGACTTTTGAAAATGAGAGGGCGTAAAATTCGACCAAAAAGTTTGGCGACGATATCGAGCACATGCCTTCATAAAAGGGCTCTCCTGGCCAAATGGTTTAACTTTGGCAGGTCCCTGCTGTTCTGTTATGAAAGTAGACTTCGTGGGGCAGATTCTGGAAGTGATTGCGATCGCAAAGCTCTATTAGTTGCTTTGGAATCGGCTTTTGAAAAAAATTCTGTGAAAATCGCAAAAATTTTGGGTATCGAAATCGGGCAAAGTCTGCATAAAAGGGCTCTCCTGGCCAAATGGTTTAACTTTGGCAGGTCCCTGCTGTTCTGTTATGAAACTAGAATATCTTTTGCACATTCTGGAAGTGATTGCGATCGCAAAGCTCTATTAGATGCTTTGGAATCGACTTTTGAAAATGAGAGGGCGTAAAATTCGACCAAAAAGTTTGGCGACGATATCGAGCACATGCCTTCATAAAAGGGCTCTCCTGGCCAAATGGTTTAACTTTGGCAGGTCCCTGCTGTTCTGTTATGAAAGTAGACTTCGTGGGGCAGATTCTGGAAGTGATTGCGATCGCAAAGCTCTATTAGTTGCTTTGGAATCGGCTTTTGAAAAAAATTCTGTGAAAATCGCAAAAATTTTGGGTATCGAAATCGGGCAAAGTCTGCATAAAAGGGCTCTCCTGGCCAAATGGTTTAACTTTGGCAGGTCCCTGCTGTTCTGTTATGAAACTAGAATATCTTTTGCACATTCTGGAAGTGATTGCGATCGCAAAGCTCTATTAGATGCTTTGGAATCGACTTTTGAAAATGAGAGGGCGTAAAATTCGACCAAAAAGTTTGGCGACGATATCGAGCACATGCCTTCATAAAAGGGCTCTCCTGGCCAAATGGTTTAACTTTGGCAGGTCCCTGCTGTTCTGTTATGAAAGTAGACTTCGTGGGGCAGATTCTGGAAGTGATTGCGATCGCAAAGCTCTATTAGTTGCTTTGGAATCGGCTTTTGAAAAAAATTCTGTGAAAATCGCAAAAATTTTGGGTATCGAAATCGGGCAAAGTCTGCATAAAAGGGCTCTCCTGGCCAAATGGTTTAACTTTGGCAGGTCCCTGCTGTTCTGTTATGAAACTAGAATATCTTTTGCACATTCTGGAAGTGATTGCGATCGCAAAGCTCTATTAGATGCTTTGGAATCGACTTTTGAAAATGAGAGGGCGTAAAATTCGACCAAAAAGTTTGGCGACGATATCGAGCACATGCCTTCATAAAAGGGCTCTCCTGGCCAAATGGTTTAACTTTGGCAGGTCCCTGCTGTTCTGTTATGAAAGTAGACTTCGTGGGGCAGATTCTGGAAGTGATTGCGATCGCAAAGCTCTATTAGTTGCTTTGGAATCGGCTTTTGAAAAAAATTCTGTGAAAATCGCAAAAATTTTGGGTATCGAAATCGGGCAAAGTCTGCATAAAAGGGCTCTCCTGGCCAAATGGTTTAACTTTGGCAGGTCCCTGCTGTTCTGTTATGAAACTAGAATATCTTTTGCACATTCTGGAAGTGATTGCGATCGCAAAGCTCTATTAGATGCTTTGGAATCGACTTTTGAAAATGAGAGGGCGTAAAATTCGACCAAAAAGTTTGGCGACGATATCGAGCACATGCCTTCATAAAAGGGCTCTCCTGGCCAAATGGTTTAACTTTGGCAGGTCCCTGCTGTTCTGTTATGAAAGTAGACTTCGTGGGGCAGATTCTGGAAGTGATTGCGATCGCAAAGCTCTATTAGTTGCTTTGGAATCGGCTTTTGAAAAAAATTCTGTGAAAATCGCAAAAATTTTGGGTATCGAAATCGGGCAAAGTCTGCATAAAAGGGCTCTCCTGGCCAAATGGTTTAACTTTGGCAGGTCCCTGCTGTTCTGTTATGAAACTAGAATATCTTTTGCACATTCTGGAAGTGATTGCGATCGCAAAGCTCTATTAGATGCTTTGGAATCGACTTTTGAAAATGAGAGGGCGTAAAATTCGACCAAAAAGTTTGGCGACGATATCGAGCACATGCCTTCATAAAAGGGCTCTCCTGGCCAAATGGTTTAACTTTGGCAGGTCCCTGCTGTTCTGTTATGAAAGTAGACTTCGTGGGGCAGATTCTGGAAGTGATTGCGATCGCAAAGCTCTATTAGTTGCTTTGGAATCGGCTTTTGAAAAAAATTCTGTGAAAATCGCAAAAATTTTGGGTATCGAAATCGGGCAAAGTCTGCATAAAAGGGCTCTCCTGGCCAAATGGTTTAACTTTGGCAGGTCCCTGCTGTTCTGTTATGAAACTAGAATATCTTTTGCACATTCTGGAAGTGATTGCGATCGCAAAGCTCTATTAGATGCTTTGGAATCGACTTTTGAAAATGAGAGGGCGTAAAATTCGACCAAAAAGTTTGGCGACGATATCGAGCACATGCCTTCATAAAAGGGCTCTCCCTGGCCAAATGGTTTAACTTTGGCAGGTCCCTGCTGTTCTGTTATGAAAGTAGACTTCGTGGGGCAGATTCTGGAAGTGATTGCGATCGCAAAGCTCTATTAGTTGCTTTGGAATCGGCTTTTGAAAAAA
>CAWVNO010001069.1:0-74822 GCA_963930645.1 Salticus scenicus
CTTTTTAAAATAGAAAATAGTACAGAATACAGTTTTTTTTTTTTTTTTTTTTTTAATTATTAAAAGTCTAAAAAATAGTATTAAGGGATCTTTACTATTTAATTATTAAAAATATATATTTAAAAAAATTAAATTACCTTTTTTAATTAGACTTAAGAAAAAAAAACTTTTTAAATAGTTTTTTTTAAATTTATAATAACTCAAAGAAAAAATAAATAAATATATACAGGGTGATTAGAATTAAAGTTACGATTTTAATACTACCCAACAGAGCGATTTGATATTTTACCAGAGCAATCGTGAGGCAATGAAATTTTGTTTGGGGGTGGAAAAAAGTAGTTCCAACATGTTCCTATAGATGGCGCTGTAAGGGTAATGTCAGGGTAAACGCCTAAATGGACTCATTAAACACAGGAATGTTGTTAGCAACACAATGGAATAACAGGAAACAATAGACAAGGGTTTACTACAATTTTTTTAGCAAAAAGACAAGAATATGTGTTTCCAGTGGAAACAGTCATAGTGAAAAGAGAAAAAGAAGAATTTCATGAAACAAATACTTTACGGATAATTAATGACACATTTTGGAACTTTTTAGGTAGATACCTTATAGAAGATCTACCTATTGCAATGGTTCTCATGACACGACTTCTGAAAAATGTCTTCATATCTTCACCGATCATGACCCCTTGAACACAAAACCACCCTCCGTTCAAAAGTTTATATATATATAGGTATATATATATGAGACGTATACTTTTACTCTGGGTCACATAATAGCGATCAAGAAGAGAGGCTTTCACTCAGTAACGAGTTCAAAGATGAGAGACAGTCGTTTATTGGGCCATCTTGAGCATCTTACAGGTTATAATCCATGATTTAAGGCTGAGCAGGTGGAACCGAGTGCATAGGAGCCGAGAACGACGGCAGCCCGCGATTACATCGCGTTATCTCCCGTTACATTCCGGGGCCGTTATTTTGACGTGGCTTTACTAAGCAAGAGCACACACGAAGAGAGAGCTCATCCACGCGCGTTTTCTCTTAACACAGGCGTTTTCTATTAATACAGGCGTTTTTGGCGCGAAACCTCACCAATCCTTCGTCTAATTATTGGCTATTAACTTAATGATTGACAGCTTAGCTGAAGTCCAGATCGCCGAGATTAATTAATATGCATCATCTAACTACAAGAAACTGCAAGTTGCGTTTGTTCAGCACTTTATTATCTTAAAATTCGTTCACTTTTATGACTTTTGCGTTATGATCGTGCATTGTACTAAACTTACTTTACAGGGGAAACTTTAGAATTAATTTTAAGTTAAGACTTTCTAATGGGATTTTCTTTAAGTTATTACTCACTATTAATTTAAAATAATAAAATAATAATTTAAAATCTTACCTCTCTTTATCCTTTCATGTATATATCTATCTATACTAATATATAAATGCGAAAGTTTGGATGGATGTATGGATGGATGTTTGTTACTCAATCACGCCACAACGGCTAAATGGATCTGGATGAAATTTGGTACAGAGATAGAGAATAGTCTGGAATAGAACATAGGCTAATATTTATACCGGAAATTTGATTAGATTTTTTAAAATTAATTAAAATATGAAAATAATAAACTGGTAATCGACTTACTATAAGCCATTTAAAATTTTAATTGTTGCCAAAAAACGTTTACGAGATATTTTTATTTATTTATTGTTTTCAACATAAAATGAAATATGCTTTCACGCGAAAAATAAAAAAATACTAAATGTTAAATTGGTCGATGAGAAAATGACACTTTATAATTTTAAAATAAAATAGTATTATTACAAATCTGACATATTTCTTCTGAATTTTATTTCATAGCATTTTTTTATATACCTCAAATTCAGATTTTTTTTTTTTTTTTAGTACGGCGGATGAAACACGCTTGGCATAAAAGCTAATTCTGGACAATTCTTTTAATTTTGATGCTGAAGTAGATCGGACATTTGTCGCCGAGGAAAAGATAGAAAGAAATACGCAAGCGAAGTGATGACGTTACTGGCCGTTCGTGGATGCAAGAAAAATATTTCCTATGTTAAACGCCCATTGGATTTTTTGTAAAAAATTATTAAAAATAGAGGAAAATTATTTCCCGATTTTAATCCTCATATTTAGGTATAGATATGCATTAGTTATCATGTCCACGCGTTAGATTAAGTTATTTTTGTTGTAAAATTGACAAAATTTGAATTTTTAATTTCAAAACTCTAGACAAAAAAATGGCAAACTTCCATATTCGATTGAAAACAGAAATTTCATTTCAAAGGATGATATTAACACAATAAATATCCAACTAATAAAAAGGAATAATACTAATTAAAAGAAAAATGATAAATATTCTATCATAATTTGAAGTCAAATTTGTTTTCAAATGTCTAAATAAAGTATTTGATATAAGATACTAATATGTTGCAGCGGAATAGATTTGATATCGGTCATCCTTGGCAGAAAAAAAAATATCGCCAATTTATTTGGTGAACATAATTTATTCCTTTCAAAAATCATGGTTATATTAACAACTTATATTAAGAGAGTAATGAATGATATGAAACAATATTTCGTACAATGCATATTACGAAATTATACATCTGGCATGTTTATTTTCGTATTACGTTTTTGACCCCAAATACAATAAGCGCCAAGAACGACAGTGTTTTGAAATTTAAAATTAAAATTTTGTCAATTTGACAGCAAAATAACTCAATCTAACACATGCACATGATAACTAATACATATATAGAAACCAAATATGGGGATTAAAATCGGGAAATAATTTTCCTCGATTTTTAATAATTTGTTACAAAAAATCCAATGGGCGATTAACATAGGAAATCATTTTCTTGCATCCACGGACGGTTAGTGACGTCACACTTCGCTTGCGTATAGGAACAATAATCGCATAAATTATATTTTGGTCTAAAACGGCAACAAAAATTCAAAAGTCGCCGGCATGAAGGCTGTACCATGATCAAGTTTACATATTAATTAATTAATTTATTTTTCTATATACCAATTACTATTAACTAAGCATGAAGTATAATATAACCCCAAAATAATAATAATAATAATAATAATAATTGTCTCATGCGATAGAAGGAGCCGATCATAGCATATTTTAATATTATATGTGGCTTGAAATTGCTGTCATTCTATGGTTGATCGATTAAATCAAATAAATATAGGAAATAACTTGAGAGCAAATATTATGTACATCACGTATAATGTTGTTCATATGCAACTGGGATTCAGATATAAAAGAGCTACTTCAAATTTTTCGATACTGTCCGTATCGAAACTGTCATATATGATAAGCACCCACATGGAAGCCCACGGGTAAACCATTGTCGCAGGCAATAGGGACAGTCACCGGAGATTGCAAGGACGAACAAGTCGCTTCCGAAGCCAGCGGGAACTCAAAGCGAGCTTTTGACCGATTTCAGTTTTTTTTTTTTTTTTTTTCATAAAGCTATATAGAAAAGAGTTTGCCAGCGAGGCGGACAAAGCCGACCAAAATTGTTTAAAAACTAAAATATTATTCAACAATTCGCCGGGAGATGAAAAAAAAAAAAAAAAAAACTTTAAAAACTTGAAATTCATAAATATTATATGAATTTCATCACATAATTAAAACTTTAGTTCACCAGTCACCAAATTATTATTAGAACCAGATTAATATTGTGCAATAGAGAACTAAAATCATACAAAGAAAGGTTTCGAAATACAATTCATAATTAACGACCCATTTTTTATACTTCCCCAACGCAATACTCTTTTAGTACAGGATCCCCATCAAAGAATTTAAAATTTTTATCGCCATGCTGGCGATAACTTTTTATTTATTTATTTTGGCATTTTATTTTGGCTTTCAATGAGTTACAAATTTTTTTGAGTATACTTTATCAGACTCTGTTTTGCACAGCACCACAATGACAACGTTTCATTACATTACATATTATGATCAAACAGTCAGTTCCCACTTCCCACACATGCACATCAAAATTTCCACGTGAACGAAATCGCGGGTAACAGCTAGTACTAATATATAAGTGCGAAAGTTTGGATGGATGGATGTTTGTTACTCAATCACGCCCCAACGGCTAAACGGATCTGGATGCAATTTGGTACAGAGATAGAGAATAGTCTGTAATCCGCGTTTGTAATGATCGATAGATGGCACTTTCTCATCTGCAGTTGTTAGTAAATATAATAGCCACACGTGTATTTATTATTGCTGTTTCTTGTTGTTCTATCATTGTTTCAGCGTGAAAGCTATCAGTGATGTGATATTTCCACCTTAGCCCACCAGAGGGCGAGCATTTCATTACAATCGCGGATAGAACATAGGCTACTATTTATACCGGAAATTTGATTAGATTTTTTTAAATTAATTAAAATATGAAAATAATAAACTGGTAATTGTCTTAATATAAGCCATTTAAAATTTTAATTGTTGCCAATAAAGTTTACGAGGTATTTTTATTTATTTATTTATTATTATTATTTTATTACCATGTTTTTATTAACTTCGATTCTTGTGTATTTGTGTGTTTGTCAGGGACAAATCTTGCAATCGATTTTTAACTAACTTCCCGACTAGCTAGATATTTGAAATTTTCAGGACAGCTCACAACACGGTGACAATACATTTTTCTAATAATTTTAGTCAACTGCTTCAAGTTCCGCTGCCTTCGGCAGCGTGTATATGATTCGGCAGAAAATTTATTTAACTAACTTCCCGACTAGCTAGACATTTGAAACTTTCAGAATAGTTCAGAATAAGGTTAAAATGCATATTTTTAATACCTTTAGCCAACTGTTTCGGGTTCCCGCTGCCTTCGGCAGCGTTATCAGTACAAAGATTGCAATCGATTTTTTCCTAACATTCCGACTAGCTAGGCATTTGAAACTTTCAGGATAGCTCAAAACACGGTGACAATACATTTTTTTAATACTTTTAGTCAACTGTTTCAAGTCCCCACTGCCTTCGGCAGCGTTTATATGATTCAACAGAAAATTTATTTAACTAACTTCCCGACTAGCTAGACATTGGAAACTTTCAGAATAGTTCAGAACACGGTGAAAATGCATTTTTTAAATATTTTTAACCAAATACTCCGGGTTCTTGCTGCCTTCGGCAGCGTTACCAGTACAAAGCTTGTAATCGATTTTTCACTAACTTCTCGACTAGCTAGACATTTGAAAACTTCAGGATAGCTCAGAATACAGTGACAATACATTTTTTTTATACTTTTAGTCAACTGATTCAGGTCCCTACTGCCTTCGGCAGCGTTTATATGATTCGAACGAAAATTTATTTAACAAACTTCCCGACTAGCTAGACATTTGAAACTTTCAGAATAGTTCAGAATACGGTTAAAATGCATTTTTTTAATACCTTTAGCCAAATGTTTCGGGTTCCTGCTGCCTTCGGCAGCGTTATCAGTACAAAGATTGCAATCGATTTTTCCGTAACTTCTCGACTAGCTAGACATTTGAAACTTTCAGGATAGCTCAGAATACAGTGACAATACATTTTTTTTTTTTTTATAGTTTTAGTCAACTGTTTCAGGTCCCTACTGCCTTCAGCAGCGTTTATATGATTCAACAGAAAATTTATTTAACTAACTTCCTGACTGGCTAGACATTTGAAACTTTCAGGATAGTTCAGAATACGGTGAAAATGCATTTTTTAAATATTTGTAACCAAATGTTTCGAGTTCCTGCTGCCTTCGGCAGCGTTACCAGTACAAAGCTTGCAATCAATTTTCCACTAACTTCTCAACTAGCTAGACATTTGAAACTTTTATAATAGCTCAAAACACGAGAGCAATGAATTTTTTTAAAAATTTATCCAATTGCTCCGGGTTTCCGCTGCCTTCGGTAGCGTCTATATGATTGAACAGAAAATTTAAAAACATGGTATATAAAAAGATCTTTTTATCTTGTAATTATTTTTTTTTCAACATAAAATGGAATATGCTTTCAAGCAAAAAATAAAAAATTACTAAATGTTAAATTGGTCGATGAGAAAATGATACTTTATAATTTTAAAATAAAATAGTAATAGTCGAGGATTCCCCTTTCATTCTTCTGTTTTCAGAACAAATGACTTTCCAGACAGACTGGCGCGTGCCTCTTTTTCTGATTGCGCCACTCTTTCGATTTGAAATGAGAAGTATTCGAAAGATGCATTTTAGAATCAGAACAGAAAAGGACCTTGAATAGAGATGGGGCTACGTTAAGATCTTTGTGTTTACAGGCGCCCCGGTCCTAAATCAGAACAATTAAAACTTTTAAGAATTAGAATTAATATTTAAGAACTAATGACAATTTAAGACTTTAATGTTAAGAAATACTTTATATTTAATTGAAATACTGTAGATAGTTTTTGTTCTGTTTTCGTTTTACATGTATGCTAACAAACCATTAAATTTCGTTTTCCCATCTAAGCAGTGCTACGTTCATCCAGTTTCTTTAATGGATCATAGCTGCAACCTTCCACATCCGGACCTATTGTGATGGAAGCTTTCAGGTGAGACCCATCCATATTTTATTATTTGACCAGTTTAATTTGGATGAATATATTTTAGAAGAATTAGTTTATTATTTAGAAAATTTAAAACTATAACTGTAAGAAAAATTAAGAAT
This sequence comes from Salticus scenicus, assembly GCA_963930645.1. Lineage (NCBI taxonomy): Eukaryota > Metazoa > Arthropoda > Arachnida > Araneae > Salticidae > Salticus > Salticus scenicus. The sequence goes on from CAWVNO010001069.1 coordinate 6,689, forward strand.
AAAAATATGCTGCATCGGGTCTGTAAGAAAGTTAATTAAGTTTTAGATCAGAAGATCTGGTGCAGCAATATTTTTTGGCATCCCAGACACGGGATGTTGTCAGCTAATGAAGTACCCATTATTTATAACTGAACAGATAGATAATATTATAAAATTTTAAATTTTGCATTTATGATGGCTAATTTAGTAATCACTAAAAAAGAGAGAGCTGTCATAAGAGACAGTATTAATAAATTTATAGAGAAATTAAAAACTTAATCTGATGATATAGATCCAGATGCTGTAGATTTAGAAGAAACTATTGAATTATTGAATAAAACTACTATAGATTTAAAGAGTAAAGATTCAGAAATTAAAAATTTAACTCAAGAACTCCAATTAGAAGCCGAATTAGAAACGGCAAATTAATACCGTGAGAAAATAATTACTTGACGATTTCGAGCAAATAGAAAATTAAAAGAACTAAAGAAAATTGAAACAAGTGTTTCATCAATAGAAACCGAAAGAAGACCTACTTCAAAAGAAGCAATGCACATCAAATTACCACAGCTAGATCCTGTTAAATTTAACGGGAACGCAGCCGAATGGCTGACTTTTTGGTCGTCATTCGAAACGGCTATTCATAACAACGAAAATTTAGATCCTGTAGATAAATTTAATTATTTGAAATCAATTTTAGCACCTGACCCCTTAAAATGTATTGAAGGATTCTCTGTTACCGCGAGTAATTACATAAAAGTAGTAGATATTTTAAAAGAAAGATATGACAAACAAGACCTCTTAGTGAATGTACATTTGAATAAATTATTAAATATTGCCCCACTAAAACATTCAAGTGACATTAAATCGCTCAGGAAAATTTACGATGAAATCCAAATTAACATTAGAAGTTCAGAGTCATTAGATGTTTCTTTAGATAGATACGACAGTTTATTGTCACCGATATTACTAAAAATTTTATCTAGAGATTTAGTATTACAATTTAATATGGAATTTCATGGTGTTAATTGCGGTGTTAAAGATAGATTATCTTTCTTAAATAAACAACTCGTATCGCGAGAATGCTTAATAACTACCAGACAAGAGGATAGCGGCGCTAGCGCCAGTTATTTCTCCCCCCCGAGCTCAAAGATTAGATAATCAAAATCGTAGAGATGTTTTTCCCAACGAGATATATAAAGTAGAGTGATAAATGGTAACCCTTGAGAAGGTCCAAGATGAGTCATGTGATATGCACTCCTTGCACCTGCATATTCGGTGGTTCCCTTGGTAACAGCTTATTTTCAGTAAATTTCTATGGCAACGGTTTGGAGATTGTTCTTCGCATAAGTCCTAATCGCCAATGTTTTTGTTTACTTACGTAGTTTAATATTCTTTTGTTCTAAATCATTTTGATTTTGATTTTACTTCTTTTTTATTTCGTGTAGTTGAACTTTAACCGACAAAATGCTTAAAAATAGTTGAAAAATTATTATTTATTGTTAAATTTAGTTCTTTAAAACTTTAAATTTTCTTTTATAAACACTTTTAAACTTTGTTGGGAAACGATGAAAAAAAAGGTATTTTATTATTTATTAAAATGTGAAATATGAGTAAAATTATTTTAAAAATAATTTATTTCGGTCATAGGACTGTCATGTTACCTAATAATAATGATAATTTGTCGAACTGATATTTTAAATGCCAAAATAGCAATAAAGGGCCAAACACAGCAACCTATTAGAGCATGTCACGTGATTCATCTTGAACCGTGGAAAACTAATCCTTCATCCATTGAATGAGCACTCTAATTTATATATCTCGCTGGTCCCCCCCCCCCCCCCCGCGTTAATAAATTTGATACTCAGAACCGGAAATTGCCTACTGCTTGTGATTTATTAAATGAGAATAGAAGTGATAGGTGTAATTTTTGCTCAGAATCGCATTTAAGTAACAAATGTGTCAAAACTCGTAATTTACCATTTGATGAAAGAGTTAATCTATTGCGTAAGAAAGGACTGTGTTATTTATGTATTCAGCCTTCGCATTTAGCACTGTGTATCAAAATCTTTATACAAGTTATGTAATCGTAGGCATTCAGAAATAATGTGTAATGGAAATAAAGATTTGAAACAGGAAATAAATAATTACGAAAGAAATGATCAATCTAAATTGGCGTTATCGAATCATAATTTACAAGCGAATGTTTATTTGCAGACGGTAATAGTAGATATTTCTAACAGGGATGATAGTAAATCATCATATATTCGGCTAATTATTGACTCCGGATCTCATAATAGTTACATCAGTAAGTTTTCAGCTGATAAGTTAAAATTAAAAAGAATGAATAAAGAAACAATCAGACATGGTCTTCTGGGGGGCATGGAAATGTCAGCTGAACATAATCGTTATGAATTTACGATCGGGAGTGTAGATAATAAGTTTAAGTGTAAAATACAAGCACTAGATCAAGAAAAAATATGCACAGGCGTGAATTTATGTCGCGATGATAAATTAGTAAAACTCATAGAAAAGGAAGGTGTATATTTATCAGATGTCTCTAGAAATAATGAATCCTGTTTATACCAGAAAAATCCAGACGAAGTACACATACTTTTGAGAGCTGATATGTCCGCTAAACTGTTCACGGATGACATAAAATATTTTCCAAAATTGGGATTAACTACATTTAGAACTAAATTGGGTTGGACCATTTTGGGCAAGACAGAGGGTCACAAGAGTGAGCAGGACAATTCTTTGGCGGGTCTATCGTTGTCATTACACGTGTCAAACGCCAGTTTATCAGATTTATGGCGCCTTGAGACTCTAGGAATTACTAATGAAGATAATAAATCGAAACAGGATTTAGAACAAGAAACCAAGAATTATTTTCTAGAAACTGTTAAACGAGATAAAAGCGGCCGATATGAAGTCAATTTACCATGGACAGTTGACCATTCGATTTTATCAGATAATTACTCATTGGCAGAAAAGTGCCTGTACAAGACGGAAAATAAATTAATCAAATCTGATAGGAAAAAGGAATATGGGGAAATTTTTGATTTCTGGGAAAACAATCAGATTATAGAAGAGATATTGGACCAGAAAAGAGACAAGGTACATTATTTAGCGCACAGACCTGTGGTTAAAGAATCTAGTGAAACCACTAAAATTCGTCCAGTATTTAATGCCTCAGCACACACTAGAAACAGTCCCTCCCTTAATGATTGTTTAACAAAAGGACCAAATCTTGTAGAAATTATACCTAGCATTTTGAATAGATTTCGTAAATACAAGATAGGAATTTCGTCCGATATAGAGAAAGTATTCTTGCAAATTAAAATAACAGAGAAAGATCGCGACTTTTTGAGATTTTTTGGGTTTAATAGCAAAAATAAATAAAAAATTTATAGACATTGTCGTGTGGTTTTCGGACTAACTTCAAGCCCTATTTTGCTTATGGCAACATTAAATCACCTTTTAGAAAATGTCCCTGCACAGTGGCGAGAAACAGCTAGGCTCTTAAGGGGGTGCATCACGGATCGTCAAGGTCATCCAAAGCCTGTGTTATTCTATGGCGAAATTTGTTTATAGAATTACACATTACCTAATGAATTTTTTTTAATTCTGTTTTCACAATCAGAAAATTCACAACCATACACTGAAGACCCGTGAAACAAAAACTGTTATATTTAATTTTTAACCCTTTATTTTTAAGCTGTAAAATGCGAAAAATACACTTGTGTTGCTTTACTAGCCTCTAACTTATCAACAAATTGCAATATCTGAAATCTGTATAGCGTGTCGCTTTCTCAAGAAAACCAAGCTTTTTATTAATGTTTTTATAAATTGTTTTATTTAAATCTCTATTAATGAGAATATAAGAAACTTTAATTTTTAAATTGAAAAACCTCAATTTCAGCAGATTTCTCCGCCTCCCATCGGAAACGCCCCGCGAAACTTACGGGAAGTCATTAAGATTGATTGATGATATCGTTCATGTCGAAAGGGGAAGGGGGATAATGGTGTCGTTAAAACATACTTTCTGGGTCCACACAGAATTTTTCTTTTTCAGAGTCCAAATGCATTAAAGAAAAAAAAAGAGAAAGAGAGAACTCTTTGCTTAAAAATCTAATATATTTTTTTTATATATATATTACAAAAAAAAAAAAAAAAAAAAAAAAAAAAAAAAAAGTTTGTGTCTCCGACTACCTCTTTACGAAATCTGAACGCAAAAAGATGCGAAATAACTCAAGGACTCAGAATTGAGTATTTAAATAAAATTATTTCAATTAATTAAAAGACATTAAATAAAATCCCTGTAATAGTTTTAGAATTATTTAATATTTAATTAAAAATATAAAAATAAATAATAATAAATAAATAAATAAATAAATGAACTTATGAGTTTATTAATTAATTAAATTAATTTATTTTGTCCTTGGCATAAATTCATTTACACGCGAAAAATAAAAATAAAATAATAATAATAGTAATGATAATACATACAAACATATATATATACAACGGCAACAAATGTACAGAGAGTAATTAACAAATGCTTTTACCAATATTCATACTTGTAGTTTAAAATGTGCGCATATATATATATAATCCTGACCAAATTGGCTTTTGTGTGTTGTGGCAATTTTTTCATCTGTTTATTTTTCGTCTAATTAGGGACTATCTATCATACTAATGAATGTATCTGTGCGAAGGGCAATATATATATGAAGGATAAAATTTATAAACAAAATTCTTTCCTTTTTAATATTATAGTTGAATATAAAACTTTATTCTATGTTTTCCTTTTTCAAAGAAAATTCCAAATTTCAGTCACGATACAAAATATTTAGATTATGAATATAAATATCTTGAAATCAATATACTATTTTATTTCTTAAATTTCAATTTTTTTTGCTGATATTTTTTTCAATTAAAGTATTTTTAGGTTTTAGAGTTTGAAAAAGTCTGTTCTATTGCCGTGCACATACAAAGTATTTTAGTATGATAGGGGTTGTGATTTAGGTCTTGTTAATATTAAACCGTAACTTAGCTTTGTTTCTTATTATGTTCAAAAATAAGAATATTAAAAAATTAACATGTCATTATTATTTATTATTATTATTATTATTATTTGTAATTGAAGTATTTGTAACTTTCAATGCTTCTCCTCTTTTTTACTTTCTCTTACCCATAAGGTAGAGAAAGTATTGTTTTTGGGTCAAATTTTCGAACGCGAGATTTTGTTATATTTACACGTTTTGAGGTCTCCTGAATACGAAAATCGTGTTTTTAGCAAATGGTGTGTGTGTCTGTGTGTCTGTCTGTTATCAGCATATCTCAAAAACAAATTATGGCAGAAAGTTCAAACTTGGTATTCTAAATGTGTATCATATAGGGATGCTACAGTAAGCTTTCCGTTAAGATCAAGCAAATGGTTCGTGTACAGGGACAATCAAGAGAATTCTAATACATTACGTCTATGGGGGAAATTGCAGGTAAGTAGAGTTTAACGTCTATAGACTGCACTAAACCAAATGAAACGAATATATATATATATTGTAATAGAGATTGTCAACTGGGAAAAAAAGAATTGTGTATGTAGGAGCCTCGCCTCCCCCACTGGGGGGGGGAGTCCCCCGTCGAGGGGAGTAAATTTTCATGATGGGTATCTTTCAAAAGAGCTCGCCAATACCTTTAAAACGAATGGTTGAACCATCGATCTGCGATAATTTAAAACAAAGTTATCGATTTTTTTTTTTTTTTTTTACTTTTAACGAAAAAAAAAAAACCTATACCTCTACTGATTTGTGTACAGGGACCCCCTAAAATATTTCAAAGCATTGCGTTCTATGACAGGCATTTCTATAAACCCTATTTTCATACCCTTACTGTACAAAAATCTTAATGAAATTGAAATATGTTATACAAGTTCACTATCGGATGTTCCCTGTTGAATATGGAGTTTACACCTCTACTAATTTGTGTACAGGGACCCCCTAAAATATTTCAAAGCATTGTGTTCTATGAGAGGCATTTCTATAAACCATATTTCCATAACCTTACTGTACACAAATCTTAATGAAATTGAAATATGTTATACAAGTTTACTATCGGATGTTTCCTGTATAAAATGGAGTAAATACCACCACTTGGGGAGGGGGGGGAGTCCACCCTCGAGGGGAGTAAATTTTCATGATGGGTATCTTTCAAAAGAGGTTGCCAATACCTTTAAAACGAATGGTTGAACCATCGATTTGCGATAATTTAAAACAAAGTTATCGATTTTTTTCACTTTTAACGAAAAAAAAAAAAAAAAAAAAAAAAAAACTTTGATATATATTTTTTTTTAATTGAGAATAAAATGGACTTTTTTGGATATTTAGTGTCATACTACTTCTCTAATATGGAAATCGTCTGCATTATTATAAAAGAAAATTTTTTTAAATAATAATTTTAATAAATTATTTAAAAAAAAATAGAATTATTTTTTAATAACCGAATTAAATTCTATATAAATGTAGGTGCGTTAATGAAACGGGGGGTTGAGGGGGGCGGTAGCCCCCTTCACACAGAATTAATTATCATACAAAACTCTTCCGAAGCCTAATTTGAATTGTTTAACATAGGTTTACATAATATCGTTATCTTACCTCTTAATCTCCAACCTATATTTATAGTATTAAAGTTCAGGGTAAGAGAAAGTCGTGTGAGTGACACACCAGATTATTTTTTTTTTCTTTTTTTTCAACATTCCGTTATTTTTATTTATTTATTTATTTATTTTTATTTTTATTAGAATGCTTTGAAACTGATATATGTTATTCAAGGTAGCTATGGCACGTTTTCTATTAAAAATGATATAAATAACGCAAATCTCCGGCAAAATAATAATAATAACAATACAAAAGCATAAAATTCTAACGGAATAATTATCTTATTTTCATTTTGTGTCCATTTCAAATTATGGATATTAATTTTTATTAAATTTTTTATTATAGTATAGTGTTATAATTATGACGTCCCAACCTAAAACAGAGAATCTGAAACCTGTATTGCATTTGCTGTAAAATTAAAGCTATTATAATTAAAGCTATTATAATTCGTATTCATTATTATTATTATTAATTTAGAAAAAGTCTAGGTGGAATGGATTCTGTGAGAATCTTTTTAAGGGGTCCTAATCCATATTAACGTGTGTTTTGGAGAAAACGATGGAAAACTCCTAGTGCTAGGCTGACGAGTGCTGCCTTGAATCGAACCAAACACTTCTCATAGCTTTGAGAGTAAAATCTTTTGGTTAGTGGTAGGGTTGCTATTCAAGAAAATGTGTTAATTAAATTAGTAATTCAATGAAAATCGAATAAGCGAATTTTTTCTTTGTATATTTATACTGTGCTTCGAATGGGATATTCGCAGTATGCTGTTATGTCGTATGTATAAATCGTTGTCACAAAAGTTGCGCCAAATGGGTGCAAGTTTATGCGGATCCCGGAAGCGTATCTCCGAAATGTTGGCGCATACAGGTCAACCTGGCGAATTTTTGTAGCTCGCGCCAAAACCCTCTCTGTCGCAAAGCAACCCTTCTTTCCACTTCATTCATGATTCGTTAAGGATTCGAGCAATCTTTTTTTTTTTTTTTTTTTCTTTTTTCCCAAGAGAATAAACTATTAAAAATGTGTCAGTGGAGTTTTAGTATCGTAATTCTTAAATAATATATTTAATGCAAAAATTTATTAGAAATCCTCCACCCTTTAAATTTAATTTAGCAAGATTAATGAAGAAATAAAATTGTAATGTTCTAATTTTAAAGCTTTTAAAATTGTTCTTGAAATACATTTATTTATTTATTTATTTATTTATTTTACTTTCTCTTACCAACATATATGGTAGAGAAAGTATTGTTTTGGGGTCAAATTTTCGAAATTGAATTTTTGTTATATATACACGTTTTGAGGCTCCCTGAATCATAATTGTTAAAAATGTGTCAATGGAGTCTTTGTATCGTTATTTTTAGATAATATAATTTAATGCCAAAATTTATTAGAAAACCCTTTAAATTTATTTTATCAAGATTAATGAAGAAGTATATTTGTAATATTATGATTTTAAAGCTTTTAAAATTATCCTTGAAATACATTTATTTTATTTTATTTTATTCTGTTTTATTATTATTTTTATTATTATTATTATTTACTTTCTCTTCGTCAAATAAAATTGTTTCTAAACCTATTTTAGATTATTTGAAAAGTACATTAAACTTTACATTCTTACGCTATTGATCTTAAGCTTTAATGTACAATCTGTCATTATAATATTGAAATGCAGGGTGAAAAAGAAAGTCGTGTGAGTGACACACCAGATTATCATTATTACGCATCATTATTTAGTTTATTTTACCCATATATTGTAAGAAAAGTTTTATTTTTGATTCAGATTTTCGAAATTGAGTTTTTGCTACATTTGCTTAAATATCATGAAACAAAAAATTAGGTTTTTAGCGGTTGCCTGAATGTGTGTGTCTGTGTGTTTGTTATCACCATACCTCAAGAATAGATATTGGGACTCGGATGAAATATTAAGTAATTCGTGTGCAGTGACTAAGAAAAGAATTCAAATTCATTAAGTCTATGTGTGAATTTTCTGGTAAATACAATTTAATATTTTTGGATGAAACAAAACAAAAAAAAAAAAATTGAACATTTATTTTATGTGCATGAAAGAATGTTTCGTATACAATGTAGAATGTATATCCTTTATTAGAAGTTTACACAGAACCCCACAAAAGAATTCAGATATATTCATACAATGGAATTGTTGAAAGGTCATTTCATGTCGTGCTATGTGTTTTAAATTCTGTACTAAATTAGTACACTATATTGTGTTTGTAAAATATATAGTAAATATACAGGTCTACCCCAAATTAAATAAAAGCATTTCTTTTTATAAATAAAAATCAATGTAATAAATGCAATTAAAGTTTAATTAATTTAAAATTATTCTCTTATTCTAATTTACTTTATCTTATCCGTTAAAGGTCGCGAAAGCATTGTTTTCGGATCACGTTTTCGAAATTGAATTTTTGTTACATTTATATGTTTTGAGGTTTCCTGAATCCAAAAATTATGTTTTTAGTGGTTGGTTTATGTGACTTATCTGTGTGTATTACAGATATTGAGTTTGTAAAATGGATGCATCAGTTTTTAAATATCACTTATGTCATTGATAAGGACAATATTGCTTTGGAACAATGTAAGTTGTAAACTTCACATGTTATTCAAAATTTACGTTTTCTTTTTAACATGGCAAAATAGAGCAAAATTTCGTTTAAACGTCCATTATGCCAATATTTTGTCGTAAACATGTCAGACTAATATTTTAAAATATATTTTTTAATACACTTCATTAAATATGAACATTTTAATTTGAAACTTTAGTAATTAAATATTGTGTTTCCTTCATTTGACAAATTAGGCCAATACTTCCCACGATCTTGCAATATGGGGATCAGTTGTGTTGGAAATTAATGTACGAAAACAATCCTAATAAAATTAGTCATTTAATTACGATAAATTAAATTTATCGAATCGGATAGAGGGTAGCCTATGAGGTGCGGCATTTCAGTCTGCGACTGTGTTGAGTGTTCTATCATACTCATTCCTTTTAATATGAATACATTTCGCTCTGAATAGAAATTAGTAACAATAAATATAGGATGAAAATGGTTATGCGCATCATTATTACTTTGATTTGTATAACATATTAAGTTAGATTGTTTATGATTACTGAAAAACAAATAGAATAGCATTAATAAAATGTTTAACGTTTTATTTTATAACTTTGTATGTTGGGGTTGGGGGGGTGGGTGAAGAATGAGAAATGGACATGTCCGAGGAGGAAATTATACTTAGAAAATTTTATGAATTTCAACCATAAAATTTAACACGAAATATCTATTTTATTATGATTAAGATGCTCTTTAAAAATACATAATAGATAAATATAAGGTGATAATTTATGAAAATTCAAGCACTGCATCGTAAGAGAGATATTTTATAAAGTCATACATTTTAAAAATTTAAATACAAAATGACAATAAAAATAGTTGAAATGTAAAATGGCGTACTACTGATTTGGACTTATGAACATTTTTCATGCATTTTACTAAGAATTTGTAATTTGTTTGAACAATTTTTACAAACTTTTTGGCCTTATACATGAAATCGGATCTCACTGCTAATATATTACCATTATTATTATCTACTTCTCTATTCGGATAACTATTTCTTAATTTCAAGATATGTTTCGTTTTGCGATTTAAATCCTACATTAATAATCAGAAGAAAAAAAATTAATAACAAAAAAAGAAAGAAAGAAAAACACCGGATGTTTATTTATACAGGTTAAGCGGCGTGAAGTTTCTCTTTGCACTTCCAGATTTGGCGAAAATCGCATTCTCTGGCGAAAAATTGTGAATTTGTTCTGCGTGCGCCAACAGTTCGGAGATACGCATCCCGCGTAAAGGGGCACCTGGGGAAAAAAAGGGCACTTTTTCGACTCGCAAATTAAGAAAAGTGCCCTTTTTTCCGGATCGCGGAAAAAAAGATACCGGAAGAAAGGGCACTTTTCTTAATTGTTTCTTGTAAAATACTTCTAAATACGAACAATAGCAAAAAAGTGTTGTTTTTACGAGGGGAAGGGGGGGGGGGAAGAGAGACAGATTAAACAAAAAAAATTCTGTTTCAGAACCCATGCATCATTCATAATTTATAAAACATTTTCCCCATTACTATGACATTTATATATATTGTAAAAAAAAAAGAGTCAGAGGTTGATTTTTATATAAAAGGAAGTTACTAAAATAAATTAAAAATATGCATAGATAAAGAACGATTTTCCAGCATTTTTGTGCTAAAAGAATTAGCTATCGTGGGTGAAATTGATAAAATATTTTTGATTTGATTTGACAAATTTGATTTTGTTTGTTATATCAGTGTCAAACAGCAGACAAACCAACCCATCATAGAGACATAGACGGTAGAAAGAGTCTGATTTGAAGTTTTTTCTTTAATATCATAAAGATTTTTTTTTTTATTATTTAACTAATTTTATGACTTTAAAAAATTGTAAATTGTAATGTCTGGACATAACTTTAAAATAATAATAATTTGTTAAAAATAATCAAATAAAGGAATGAAAAATAAAACTATGGGTTAGGAAATATATAATAGTGCCGTTGGAGCGATGAAATTGTGAAGTTTGGAAGAGCAGAATTTAGAATTGCAGAAAACAGGGCAGTTTAGAATCACCTAGGAGGGACCTCTGCATAGGATTGATTTTACTTAAAGTTGCAAGTAGAAAATTATTGAAATTATTAATTTTGTTATCCTAAATGTTTTATCATTTATTGCTTTTCCTTTCTGCAGAGATGTAAATTATTTTGGGAAATAATAAGGGCGGTGGGGGATGAGGTTCTAAACTAAAAGCCTTGTAAATATTCCAACTTCACGGGTGTTATTTATCATAGATCCACAGTTAAAATATCAGGAAATGAACGTATTATTTTACTTTTTAATTTTTAACGTTTTCTTAATTAAAGTATTTGCGTGTGTCGGATTATATTCCATCAAAATTCGAAAATTACATTAAAATTAGACCCCCCCCCCAAAAAAAAATAAATAAATAAATAAAAATTTTCCTTGAACTGTAATTCTACTTAATTAAATCTTAAAACTGTTTAGACTCAAGATTAAATTTTAAGGGAGGAACAGGAAAATGTCATATTGTAATAAAATAATGAAAGAAAATTATATTGAATATTTACTGAAAAATTTTAAAAAGGTTTTCATTATATATATATATATATATATATATATATATATATATATATATATATTGCATATTAAGTTTTAAGATCAACAGCATAAGATAATAAAAATAATGTACTTAAAAAAAATCTAAAATTGCGGAACATTTTTAGAACATATGGAACAGTTTTATTTCACATGTATTTCTTTGTAAGAGGGATACTCCCCTCCTCCATCAAACCCACTTATTTATAATGCATAATTGTAAAAATAAACAAATGAATAATAATCAAGGCTCTTACTAATTTGACTTCAAACTTGACAACCTTGCTCAAAATTTTAAGTGGCAACCTAATACGAACTTCAAAATACCACTTTTGAATTTCCTGCAGTTATCTGTTTTTATGTTATTCTGATAACAGATATATATACAGATCAACCGCTAAATAATGGACTTTTATAATCAGGGAACCTCAAAATGTGATATTATGAAAAAAAAAAAAAAAAACTAGAGTTGAGAATAAAACTACTAAAAGTAATTCGTTTACATACAGTATGGATATGAAAAATTAATTTTGCTTCGTGAGCAAGTGTTCGTCGGCATAATAAAATATAGCAAAGCACTTCCATCAATTACATTCAATACAAAAGAGCGTTTAGCTTAATTTTGGGTAGCTCTGCATATTGTCGATAAACAATGTTGTGTATTTAAATTTATTCTTACTTGAAAAACTTCTAACACAAAATTAGTTATAATTCCAGCAATTTCCAAGTATAGCCTCAATATATCCAAATACTTTGGAGCTCTGTAAACGAATGATGAATGATTTCCATACCACAATCTACACAAAACATGCTTTTATGCATTTAAAAAAAATTGTTACTCACTTTTGTTTAATCAGCCTATTGATGTTAAATTGTACTTATCAGAACATAATTTATTTGAACTTTGAACCCCATAAACATCATGTATTTGAATTCTCTTGGATATTCCTGTACGTGAACCATTTGCTTTGTCTCAAGGAAAAAATTTAGTGTAGCATATTTATATGAAACCCATTTAAAATACCAAGTTTGGACTTTCTGCTATTATTTGTTCTTGATATATGCTCATAACAGACAGATACACACACAAACCAACCGCTAAAAACATTTTCCAATTCAGAGGATTTCAAAACGTATAATTATATAATAAAGAAAAAAAAAAAAATCAATTTCGAAAATTTGACCCCAAAACAATACTTTCTTTACCCTGTGTATACGTGAAAGAAAGTAAATAGTTAGAATTAAAAAAAAACTTTTGAGTAAACATATTTCCTATTAAAACTTTAAAAAAATAGTGGTTGATTTTTTTTTTTTTTTTTTTTTTTTTTTTTTAACACACTACCGTGGGTTTGAATCTTTCGACAAGAGAGAGAGCTATTTTATGTACTGTCTGAAACTATATATGTAGTATAAATAATTCAATAAACATTTTTTTATAATATTCATATATTTTATGCATGTATTTATAATTAAAAAAAATATTTTCTTTTGTTCCGAAACATTTTGTGTAAAGAATTTTCATTTATTCATTTAATAAGATTAAATTTCTTGACATTAGAATTTAAATCTTAAATCTATTTATTTTAGTGATTTACGTTTCACAAAATATTTCACTGAGCGATGCGATAGTTTGTGTATTTTTTTAGCGGCGTTCTTGTAGATAATTGAATACAGGTGGGAAACTGTCTCTTATCACCTTTGTCACCCCACAGCTAGGAGAGGAAGTGTCAAAATAATTAAGGTAGTCAAGAAGATAATTTTTCAACTAATAGGGGAATTCTACTATTCACCGATTGGAGCTCTTGGCTGTCAGTTTTTAAAGTTAGGCCAACCCCAATTTTTTCTTTGAACCTGGGCGGCCATGTTGAATAGAAATCTTCATTTCCGGATGCACGCCCTTAAGAGATTCCTTCTATTTAGATAATTCCCTCATCAGCCTGAATTCAATTCAAGAAACAGAAAAATTCATATCAGAATCTCAAGGAATTTTGGCTTCGGCACATTTCAATTTGAGATGTTGGCGATCGAATTGGCCCCAGGCTATGATCGACAAAGCTGAAGATGAACCGGGGTTTGCTCCCGTGTTAGCATTACTCTGGGATTTGGAAAATGACAATTTAGTTTGTAAAATTGAAGAACCCCTGAAGATAAGTGAACCCCTTACAAAAAGAAAAATGCAGTTACCCAAAAACTTTTTGATCCTGTAGGTTTCACAGCATCTGTCAGTTTAGTTCCCAGACTAATCCTTCAAGAAACGTGGATTCAGAAGGTGAAGTGGGACGAAGAGCTTTCTGAAACTTTAAAACAACAGTCTTCTAATTGGCTGAAAGGAATAAATTTGTTATCCCAAATTAAAATACCTCGTTGGCTTAACATCTGACCAGAGAAAGAAAAGAAAACATCATTACATGTTTTTGCTGATGCAAGCAAGCGAGCATATGCAACTTGCGTATTCATAAGAGTAGAGACCTCAGAAGGAATCAAGATCCAATTAATAAATGCTAAAAGTCGAGTTGCACCTATTAAGGAATTGACCATACCCCGCCTTGAACTGTTATCTTGTTTTATTGGCGCTAGGTTGGCCAAAAATGTACAAAACGATTTAAATTTACATGTAAATACCATATTTTGGTCAGATTCAACCACTGCTTTAGGTTGGATAAGAAGAAAACAAGAATGGGGTACCTTTGTACATAAGCGAGTATTAGAAATCCGAAATCTGACTGAAGTTTGCAATTGGAGACATATACCCGGAGGCTTGAATCTCGCGGACCTCCCGTCTAGAGGATGTTCTTTTGGACAACTACAGAAATCAAGATTGTGGGAGGGTCCAAGTTGGCTTTATTTACATGAAAATGAATGGCCTCAAATAGAAGAAGACCCAAACGAAGAACTCATAAACAGCGAAAAAAAGAAGACAATCCTAAATCTTTTAGATAAAAAAGAAAATAATTTCAATCGATTTTATCAGTATTTTTCCTCTTACAAGAAAACAGTTAGAGCCATTGCCTGGATATATAGATTTTATCATAATTCGAAGACTACTGAGAAAATGTCCGAATTGGATATTTCAGTTGAAGAATTTTCAAAAGCAGAAAATGTACTTCTACGAGTAGTACAACAAGAATCTTTTTCAGGGAGAACAGACCCAAAATTAATAAATTTAAGACCTGTTGAAGATAAAGCTGGTCTCTTAAGAGTAAGAACCAATATAATTCAAAGAAACGACAGTGAAAACTTCAGATATCTTGTAATCTTACCTTACAAGCATCCTGTCGTCCAAAGATTGGTATTCGAGAAGCATTTAGAAAATCAGCAGGCTGGGGTTAGCACTCTAATGACACTACTAAGAGAAAATTTTTGGATAATGAAGTCTAGAAAATGCATTCGAAATTCAATAAGAAAATGCGTGATTTTCAGAAAACTTCAGACTTACAAAATAGATGTTGAACCTGGAGTACCACCCGAGGACAGAGTACGAGAAGCAGCCATCTTTGAAGTGGTAGGCGTGGATCTAGCCGGTCCTCTTCATCTTTCTGATGGATCAAAAGCGTGGATAGCTTTATTTACTTGTGCTGTCTACCGAGCCATACATCTTGAAGCCATTGCGTCTCTGTCTACAGAAAGTTTTATCCAGTCTCTGAGAAGGTTCATAGCAAGGTGAGGCAGACCCTACATAATCTATTCAGACAACGGGAAAAACTTCCTTGGAACAAGCAATGCTCTCTCGAGTGTAGATTGGGAAACCATCTGCAAGGTAGCTTCCACCCAGAAGATCAGATGGAAATTCAGCCCTCCTGCAGCACCGTGGTGGGGAGGTTGGTGGGAGAGGCTTGTTGGAATGGTTAAAGGAATCCTGAAAAGAAACTTAGGTCGTGCATCTTTGAATTACGAAGAACTTTGCACCATACTGTGTGACTGTGAACAAGTGATTAATTCACGGCCTATAACCTATGTTTCCGAAGATAACACAGATCCCTTACCTTTAACCCCAATGATGTTCCTAAGAGAACTACCAACATCAGGAGTACCTGACCTAGATGCTTTGAATTTTAAAGATCTTAATCGCAGAGCCATATATAGGCAAATAATCAGAGAAAACCTAAGAAACAGATTCAGAGCTGAATATTTAGGACAATTACGCCAACATGCATCTAAGGCCAAAAGATTCAAACAATTGAAAGTCGGCGATGTTGTCCTACTAGAAGATTTCAATAAGAAACGTGTTCAATGGCCTTTGGCAAAAGTGATCGAAATTTACCCAGGAAAGTATAATGTGATACGCCTAGGTAAGGTGAAGACCGAAAATGGATTTTTTCTGCGTCCATTGCAAAGATTGTTTCGTTTAGAAATTGACAGTACCGAACTTAAGAATTACCCCATTTTACATAAATCTCTCCAAGAAAATTTAAGTCCTTCGACTTCCGAAAACAAGAACCTTTCACAGAAACCGGTACTCAACCCCAGAGAAAAGGAACCTGTGAAAGACCCTCCAGAACCTACCAGTTCCAGAACCAGTAACAAGAAGTCCACAACAGATGATCCTACTTCCAGTTCCCCGGTGGTCTCCCGAACTGGCCGTGTGGTGAAACCCCCTCAACGACTTTAACTTGGATTGTTGAGTTACACTGATTAGTCTCAACTCAAGGTGGGAGGATGTCGAGGATTCCCCTTTCATTCTTCTGTTTTCAGAACAAATGACTTTCCAGACAGACTGGCATGTGACTCTTTTTCTGATTCCAACACTCTTTCGATTTGAAATGAGAAGTATTCGAAAGATGCATTTTAGAATCAGAACAGAAAAGGACCTTGAATAGAGATGGGGCTACGTTAAGATCGTTGTGTTTACAGACGCCTCGGTCCTAAAACAGAACAATTAAAATTTTTAAGAATTAGAATTAATATTTAAGAACTAATGACAATTTAAGACTTTAATGTTAAGAAAGACTTTAATATTTAATTGTAAATATTGTTGATAGTTTTTGTTCTGTTTTCGTTTTACATGTATGCTAACAAACCATTAAATTTCGTTTTCCCATCAAAGCAGTACTACGTTCATCGAGTTTCTTTAATGGATCATAGCTGCAACCTTCCACATCCGGACCTATCAGTGGCAGCTCGTGCACCGAAAATAGGTGAAGAGGCACACTGTATTTTACACTGTATTCATTTATAGAATATAAATTTACGTTTAAATAAGTGTTTTTAGTTAATTTTAGCCAAGACCATGCTTAATAAAAGTCATGCATTGTAAATACTTAAATATTATTTTTGAGCTCTTCACCTATTTTCGGTTCACGAGCCGCCACTGGGACCTATTGTGATGGAAGCTTTCAGGTGAGGGGTGAGACCCATCCATATTTTATTATTTGACCAGTTTAATTTGGATGAATATATTTTAGAAGAATTAGTTTATTATTTAGAAAATTTAAGAATAAAAATATGCTGTATCGGGTCTGTAAGATAGTTAATTAAGTTTTAGATCAGAAGATCTGGTGCAGCAATAGTAATATTACAAATCTAACATATTTCTTCTGAATTTTATTTCATAGCATTTTTTTTATATACCTCAACTTCAGATTGTTTTTTTTTTAATTAGTACGGCGGATGAAACACGGGTACAACTATAGTATTTCCCCACAGCTTGATTTGGCGATTTTTCTTTGGCGCCGATTTGAACGATAACGATGTCGTTCTGAACTGTTTGCGATATAATATGGCAGCCTGCATGCTATTTATTTTGGATTTATGATTTATGATTTAGCTTATGATTTTATCATTTATGCTATATGATTTATGATTTTTAAATTTATGATTTAGCCATAATCGCCAAATTCAGCTGTGGGGAAATACTATAGTTGTTCCGAAACACGCTTGGCATAAAAGCTAATTCAGCATTGTATTAATGGTATTTTCTTATTAATAATTCTGGACAATTTTTTTTTAATTTTGATGCTGAAGTAGATCGGACATTTTTCGCCAAGGAAGAGATAGAAAAGAATACGCAAGCGAAGTGATGACGTCACTGGCCGTTCGTGGATGCAAGAAAAATATTTCCTATGTTAAACGCACATTGGAGTTTTTTGTAAAAAAATATTAAAAATCGAGGAAAGTTATTTCCCGATTTTAATCCCCATATTTAGGTATAGATATGTAATATTAGTTATCATGTCCATGCCTTAAATTAAGTTATTTTTGTTGTAAAATTGACAAAATTTGAATTTTTAATTTCAAAATTCTAGAAAAAAATGGCAAATTTTCATATTCGATTGAAAACACAAATATTTCATTTCAAAGGATGATATTAACACAATAAATATCCAACTAATATACTAATTAAAAGGAAGATGATAAATATTCTATCATAATTTGAAGTCAAATTTGTTTTCAAATGTCTAAATAAAGTATCTGATATAAGATACTAATATGTTGTAGTGGAATAAATTTAATATCGGTCATCCTTGACAGAAAAAAAAAATGTCGCCAAATTATTTGGCGAACATAATTTATTCTTTTAAAAAATCATGGTTATTTTAACAACTTATATTAAGAGAGTAATGAATAATATGAAACAATATTTCGTACAATGCATATTACGAAAATATACATCTGGCATGTATATTTTCGTATTACGTTTTTGATCACCAAATACAATAAGCGCCAAGAACGACAGAGTTTTGAAATTTAAAATTAAATTAGGGAAAATAGTAATCCTTCCCTCATCTTTTGTAAACAGCCCGAGATACCTTCACGAGTACACACAGGACGCATTTGCGTACGTTCGCAACTATGGGCAACCAGACCTATTTATTACGTTCACGTGCAACCCTGCCTGGACAGAAATAGCTGAAATGCTCATGCCTGGCCAGACGGCCAACGACAGACATGACCTCATAGCTACAGTGTTCAATATAAAGGTCTATAAATTAGTAGCTCTACTTACTAAAGGCCAAATATATGGAGAGGCTCAATGCTTTTTGTACTCGATTGAGTGGCAAAAACGTGGATTGCCCCACGTACATTTGTTGCTGTGGCTTAAAGAAAATATATGTCCCACCCAAATTGACGACATTATTAGTGCCGAGATCTCTGACCCGAGTGCGGATAAAAAGTTACATGAAATTATTGTAAAAAACATGATTCACGGATCCTCCGGTGTACAAAACCAATTGTCTCCTTGCATGAAGGACGGAAAGTGCACAAAAAGGTATCCCCGGGCACTATTGAAGGATACGCAGACAAATAACAATGGATATCCCCTATACTGGCGGAGAGCACCCGATCATGGTAGTAGGACTACTAAAATTAAAATTCGTGGCGGTCCTGTGGAAGTTGAAGTGGACAATAGTTGGATTGTGCCGTATTCGCCCCTGTTGTTAAAAATATTTAATGCACATTTAAATGCTGAATATTGCAGTTCTGTGCAAGCGATTAAATACATTTGCAAATACATTTACAAAGGAAATGACCAAGCTGTTTTTAGTGTCCAACAAGATAATGCCGGTATTACCTTCAGAGATGAAGTGCAAACATTTAGAGCAGGTAGATACGTTAGCAGCAACGAAGCAGCATGGAGGATCTTGGGCTTACCGCTGCACGAGAGACACCCCGCTGTCACTCGCCTGGCAATTCACTTACCCAATGGCGAGCGAGTATACTTCACTGAGCATAATTTCCTAGATAGAGTGGCTACACCTCCGAAAACAACACTGACTGCATTCTTCGAACTGTGCGAAAATGACAACTTTGCCAAAACCCTGCTCTACTCTGATGTACCACGGTCCTATACGTGGAATCATAGATATAGAAATTTATATAGATCTATCATCCCCATGTTAACGAGCAAAGATTTTTGATGCCGAAAAAGTTTTTTGGCATCAGCCATTAGAGAGTTAAAAAGGTTAAAACTCGAAAACAGTAGTAGAATAGAATGGTAATGAATTTTGAAAATGCCGAAATATCGCGCGGCTTTTAAGTGTTCTAATAAATATATGAAAAGAAATGGGGTAGGTTCCATAAATAAGTTATATTCAAGTAATTTATGAAAAATATAATTTTTATAAACAGTTGCTTCGTTATTATTATGAGATATATAATAATACGTGGAATACGCTTTTTACAATTTGAATTTGAAATTTTCAAGTGGTCTCCACTTGAAAACAAAATGGCGGAACAACTTGGTTAATAAACTCATCTAAGATATTTATGAGATAAGTTAAGACATTGTCTAAATTTGGTTCGATTTGGAGTATTATTTCGGAAGTTATAGTGATTTAAATTTTCAAGTGGTAACCTGATTTCAAATGGTCCCGCTTAACTTAAAATGTCTGCCCCTTTATTAAAAACGGCGGATAAACTTCATTAATAAACTTCATCGAGACTCTTATGTGGCCCACAGAGTACTGATAACATTCAGAGCCGTCACTTACATAGAAGCTAATGGTAAAAATTTAACATGTAAATTTCGCATAGACACTATCGCCCCTGACGAGGGACCGAAGTACTACTCATACGTCACGGATTACGTATGCGATTTCGTAATCAGTTTTATGGTTATAAAGATTTGGCTGATTATCGCTCTTTTGGCGTTTTTTTTTTTAATGAAAAAGAAAATGAGGTTTGGAAGGTTATGCACTTTTTATTTTTAGTTTTTTAAATATACGCGTGCTAATATTTTCGTTATACATATTTCATGTGAAAAATTAATTAAATATGTATAAAATCTCATTTATTTATTTATTTTTTACATGTTTTGAATAAGTTTATATCGGTAAACCAATTTTAATGTATTTTTCAATATTGTTATGAAGATAAATGAGCTTTAAAAGAATATATTAAATTTGTATTAGGTAGTATTTAATAAAAATAAATTTTTGCATTCTAAAAAAAAAAAAAAAAAAAAAAAAAAAAAATAATAATAATAAATGAAAAAAAAAATCTTTTTATTAATAAATAAATGTTACACTACCATCTTTTTTATTTTTTTTAAATCCATATTAGAAATAGTACTGTTTTTGAGTCAAATTTTTGAAATTGAGTTTTTGTTTCATTTACACATTTTCAGGTTTCCTGAATCTGAAAAACATGTTTTTATCAGTTGGTCTCTGTTTTTTCTCAACAACAAATTATAGAAGGAAGTCCAAACTCGGTATTCTAAATCTGTACAATGTAGTGATGCTACATTAAACTTTTCGTTGAGATGAAGCAGATGGTTTATGTACAGGGATATCCAAAAGAATTCAAATACATTACGTCTACGGGGAAAAGTTCATTAAGTAAAGTGTAACATATATAGGTTGCCCTAAACAAAATGGAATGAACATATTTTTTTTCAATGCATAAAAGCATGTTTTGTGTAGAATATGGAATAGAAATCATTTATTATTTGTTTACAGGGCTATCCAAAGTATTTGAATATATCGGGAATATATACTTGGAAATTGCTGGCAGTCTATTTCATTTTGTGTTCGGTGTTCTTTAAATACAACTAAATTTAAGTGCACAATGTGATATGCATACAATTTACAGACAACATACAAGGTTAACCAAAATTAAACATAACTTGAATGTAGCAGGTGTAAGTGCTTTGTTACATTTTACTATATCAACACTGCTCAGGAAGAAAAATTAAATTTTAACAGTCATACTGTAAAGAAAATATATTTTCAAATTCTATTTTCAACACTGGTTTTTTGTATAACATCACATTTTGAGGTGCACTGAATACGAAAGTCCAATTTTAAGTGGCTGATCTGTATGTATATCTGTTATAAGCATAACTTAAATAACCACAGGAAATTCAAATTTGGCATTTTGAAGTTCGTAATTCCACTTGAAAAATTTGATCGGGATTGGCAAGTTTGAAGACAAATTAGTAACAGTTTTGAATTATTTAAGAAAACCTATTATAGATTATTTTAAAAGTAGACTGAACTTAATTATCGTACTTTATTGATATTATGACTTAAACTGCAATGGATGTTTATGCGAAATTTTGTGCGATTCTGCCATGTTAAAAAAATGGTTAATTTCGAGTAATGTATGCAGTTTCCATGGTTAATTATGTTCATGCGAGCATTGTAACATACTTTTAAGCTGGTCTCGCACCTTTACTGTAAAAATATCCCTTTTAATGTATGTTTAAACAAAATTTTGCCCTACCTCCCATGTTAAGAAATTCATAAATTTTGAATAACTTATAAAGTTTTTAAATTAGAATGTTGAAAATCAATAGTGTTCTAGCCAATGTTATAGATAATATTTTAAAACTGGCTCCACCTACCTGCGATCTTTTATTCTTAAGATAGTTAGACAAACTAACAAACTGACACCCTTCAGACTGACAACATATAAATTTTATTATTTTTGGTATCCCCATACCTGAAAAGTGTAAAAATAATAATAAATAAAAAAAAAAAAAAAAAAAAAAAAAAAAAATCTGGTGTGAAACAACCACACGACTTCCATTACCCACTATTACACATATTATACGCATTTTTGAGAGATAATGCGATCAGAAAACATAAAAGTGAACTAAAGAGAAAATCGTTAGAGCCGTTTTTGAGATACCAACTTAAAAAAAAAAAATCAATTATTGACCGGAAAACAATAATTACATACAAAAGGATATTTAAAAGTGAGTTAATATGGCGAGTTTGAAAAAAATCCGTACAGCTGTTTTTAAAGGAACGCCCTTGGGAGACCTGAAATTGAGCTATTTATACAGGACGCCTATAAATTTTCCTGAACTAACCAACTATATCATTCGAAAGGACATCTAATAGAGTGTTTATATAGAAAATTTGAAGAAAATCGTTAGAGCCGTTTTTGAGATACGGACTTACTGCAAACACTTCCGGTTTCCGATGTTCCACTTCCGCTTAAAATCAATTATTGACAGGAAAACAATAATTACATACAAAAGCATATTTAAAAGTGAGTTAAAATGGCGAGTTTGAAAAAAATCCGTACAACCGTTTTTAAAGGAACGCCTTTGCGAGGCCTGAAATTGAGCTATTTAAAAGGGACGCCTATCAATTTTCCTGAACCAACCAACTATATCATTCGAAAGGACATCGAATAGAGTGTTTATATAGCAAGTTTGAAGAAAATCGTTAGAGCCGTTTTTGAGATACGGACTTACGGTCCCACTTCCGGTTTCCGATGTCCCACTTCCGGTTTTTCAATTTTCACCAAAATTTGGAAATTTCATCTGTAGACCAGACGTATTTCAATTCTAAAGTTTCGTAGCTCTATCTTTATTAGTTTCTGAGCTATAATAGCCAGAAGATTCTCCACATACATATACACACACACACACACACACACACACATACATACACACTGACCAATTGCCAAAAACCACTTTTTTGGACTCAGGGGACCTTAAAACGTGTAAATCGGGTGAAAACCCGATATCGAATTTTCAGACCGAATACAATACTTCCATTACCTACGGTAGTAGGGTAATGGAAGTAAAAAAAAATGAGGTAAAAATTTTTTATGATTCTTTACGCTCTCCATACCTATAGCATGATGGTGAACAAAAAATTGTTTAAATGCTTAAAATTTGCATTCAGTTCCAGCTTTTAAATATTAAATATATTTAATCAATTAACTTACCAATGGATCCACAAAAAAATATCCAAGTAGGTCAAGAATAAATTGTTAAACAATAATAATGTAAAATTGAGGGAGAAAAAATAAAATTAGCAGGGAGCAATTTAAAATTTTTCAAAACACATTAAAACTTTGAACGTCATTTTATTCAATAATTTATGAGAAATTTTATAAACATGATAGTTACATTGAATTTATATGTACTGTTAGTTCTCCAATTAGAGTCATAAGCAAATAAGGATGATTCTGTTATTGGAGTAGTATTATTCTTGCTTATTTAGGATACAAATGGGAAAATGAAAAAATTGAAATTTTTAGAACTGTGAGGCACCTATTAAAAGAAAGGAAAAAAGTAGTAATTTTTTCCATACCCCTAATGCCTAGTAAAAAAAAAAGTGAGATTGTCACTGACATCTGATTTGATAAGAAGAAAACATTTGGTTTGAAAATTTTCAGACTGCCAATTTTTGATGATTTTATACATTTTAAGAGTAACAGACTTCTGGCTTTTTTGTCCTAACGTTAGTACAAGGGCGTAGCCAGAAAAAAAAAATTTGGATGTTCAAGTTCTAGTACATAATGTTGAATGCTAAAAATGCTGATGTAGAACTCTAAAAATTTTGACAAACCTGCAAAATTTCAAGAAGGGGGTTGTATTTTAAATCCCCTCCTTGGCTATGGCTTTGTATGTGTGTGACAAAAATTCGATGCACCCTGAGATCAATAACATATGCTTGAAATTTTACATTTAGATGCAACTTGACATAATTTTTTGTCTATCAACTTTTGATGCATATTGCTCAACAGATTGTGCTATCATCTTGTCTTTTCATAATAATTGGTTCATATGACAGCATAAGTCAAAATTTCATAGAAATGAATACAATGGGGAGTATTTTTAAACAAGCATAAAATTAAAAATATTTTAATTAATAGTAGTATTCAAACATTATAAAATGTATATGTAGAAATATTGCTTTCTCCAAGGAATGAAATTTTCAATATTTTTTTACAAAAGAACTGATCATTACTTTTAACACGAGTGTTTCAATCATATATCTGTAATAATTTGAAACAACATAATCAGTTTTCTTCACTTGTAATAATTTAAAAAAAATCTGAAAAACATTTCCTTGGGAGTCAAAGAAAATTTCATGTCAGTCGCACAAAATTTCGTGTGGCTGCACAAAGTCAATTTTGTGCAATCTGTAAAGCACAAAATTTACTTTCTTTAATACTCATGTTATACTTTTCCGAGATGAAAGAATCTGCACTGACCATCTAAAATAATTTTGAGATTTCACATCCTGCAAATTGCTATAAAATTTTTGACTCTTTGTATTGAAAAGGAAAATTTTGCAATGGGGATAAATGCTATTCATTTTATCTATTTAAGGAATTATTTATATAGTAATGCAATTAAAAAAATTGTTTTGTTTTTGCAAATCAGTTGTGAAATACTGAAGAAAATGTAGAACATGAGCATGGAAAAACAGAAAAATCAAATAAAGTCACTACTGAACTAATAAAGAAAAATAAATAAACATTTGGTTAACATTTCTTAAAATTTAACTGTATCCAAAATATATACAAATAGAATAGTATTTGATATAACATAAATGATTATATTTTAAAAACTTTCTCAGCTAATTAACATTTGTTTACCATGTTTAGGTTTTTCAAATCTTATTTTAAAAATAAAAATAAACAGGAAATACTGTCAGTTGATTTTATAAAAAAGAAAAGAGAATTTGTGCCAACTTTGTGCTTTAAAATGCAGCTACTTTAAAAAACAAAAATACTATTACTTTCAATATCAAGGATGAAAAAATATCTTGAAAACTATTAGCATAAATTTATTTAATTATAAAATTTAGCAATGATTTACAAACCTGCTTTTAATTTCATTTACCACGACTTCTGAAACTTGCACTTATTGCACTTGAACCTGAAAACAGTTTTCATATAAACAAATGTTTATATTAAAATATTTACCTGTATATGTTTTATAACTTTCACTGATTCTCCTTTATCAAGCAAAAAAAATCAATCTCTAAAACTTATATAAACATAAATAAGAATAACTAAAGCATACATTTGGGTTGCGGTACGCCGCTCCGTTTATTACAATTGTACATCACGATCAAAAAGCAGACTTCTATTTAACAGTCTTTAAATACAGAAAAGAAGTTCATTGTATGGAAAATTTGTTAAATACAGATTTTCATTTTTTAATACTTTGAACTACATACACAAAGTTAATTTTTCAATTCATAAGACAAGAATCATATAAATAACCATACTTAATAAATATAATTCATTTGACACAGTAATTCTATTTTTCAAATATTATTAAAAAAAAAAAAAAAAAAAAAAACTGTACAATCCAAAAAATATACCACTTTATTACTTTTAGATATAAATTTATTATTTTTAATTTATTATTGTTGCGAGTTTAGGGAATTGGTTTTACAGGCTTAGAAATGAATAAGTTAGCTTTAAGATTTGATATTATTTCCGTAGTTGCTAATGAGCCAGAATCTGGACTCTCTTTTGGCGGCAAATATTTGGAAACTCCTGAAACATTTATAAGAAAAGGTTACAACAAATTTTGGGAATCTGCTCTTTAGCTCTGCTCTTTCTCAAAGTGAAATAATTACATGTCCTTTGTAGACACCTTGACCATCCACACTGCTGATTAAGTTGGAGAGATGCTGCAACAGTAAAAGTAAATGATTATCAAACACTTATTTTAACAAGGGATTTTAACAATATATTCTTCTTTTCAGTTGCAAAATGTTTAATAATTATATTCACACAAAGTTATTGAAGGATATTCAAAATGCTGATTAGCAACCATAGATCTCATGTATCATAATAAATAACATCTTCTCGAGCAAGTTACTCAAATTATATATCTGATAAATTTCTAAATGATGTCTTTAAATCAAAAACTTGTTTATCACACTATATCTCACGTTACTGTTACTGGTACTACGAGTACTGAAAGAAAAGTTTAAATATGTCATGTAAAAAATGTACTAAAAAAAAATTGACTTTTTTGGCTTTGAAAAATTTCTCGAAAAACATAATAGAAAATTTTCCAACCTATATCACTTATGAAAATCTGTACAGCATTTGTGCCGCACTCACTACCACTCATGCAAGCATCCTTCGTGCACATTAAAATAAATACACACACACACACACACACACACACACACACACACACACACACACACACACACACACACACACACACACACACATATATATATAAATAAAAATCAGGAACATTTTTTAATAGACAAAAATAATAGTTACACTATGTTACAATTACACGACAAATTTTCTTTCCTACAAGAAATAGTAAAAAAAAAAAACTTAATGATTTTTTTTTAAAACCATACATAAGTTTTCAGTGCATATCTATCTTAGCATTATAATGCAGGGTAAGAGAAAATCATGTGAGTGACACACCATAATATTTACATACACTTAAATCTTTAATTAAATAATTTAGAATTAAAAAAAAAACCATTTTTAAAAAATCTCCCCTGACTGGGCTCGAAAGCTAGACCTTTAGGTTCGTAGCCCGGAGCTTTACCTCACAGCCACAGCGTTCACGTAGGGAAGTCTTTTTTTACAATACAGATTTTTTGTTTGCTCCCAGAGCGGTTACAAACATACATACAGGTGAAGCTAATAAAAGCGTGTTAAAAAAGCACCACAGTACTGGCGTTAAAAAGAAATAAGTATAAAACTTTGAATAAAAACCGAGAATAAAAGAACAATTTTATTGTAATTTAAAACTAAATTACAATACATTTTTTATAAACAGCTCTTCTTCAGGTAAAGTAGGCATGAGTGCTGCAAACAATTTTATATTTATTATTTGTGCAAATAATTGGAGACCATATACTTCAATGTATAAAAATTCTACTTTGTATCCTAAAAAATAAAAAGTTATATGTCCTTAACTCATCAAACTGTATGTAGTTTGTGTGACAGTAAGGTATAACATACTAATATACTTTGAAGAAACTTTTAGACCAACTGAATATGGCGTTTAAATGCTATCACACTTTAAATAATTTGAGTTCACAGCCATAATAAGTAATTTTTCTTTATATCTTCAGTAGTAAAAAAAAAAAAAAAAAAAAAAAAAACCTAAAAGCTACATTTATTCAAAATCTGTATAGTTTGTGTGACAGTGACCTATAACATACCTATTCTCTTTCAGCTATCAACATTCAAAGTGTATAGAGGCTAACATGTTCATTCACACACATATCTACATACACTATTGTAAAAATAACAAAATGAATTCAGAAACCCGTAATCTGTATAGATACACCAAAATCTCACTCTTGAATTTTTTCATGATAAAATTATTTTCTTACATAGTATACGTTTGAAAATAAAAATCTTTACTTGTACTTTATTGTGTTTACAAATTATTATTATTATCACTATTTCTGTAAATTCTAAGTACTTTCCAGGCACTGGTGGTGGTGGATGAAATATGCTTTAAAAAAAAAAAAAAAAAAAACTTTATAACCACTATTTTATGCATATTGCATATGCATAGATTATCAAACTTGCACTACCCTACAATATCAAACTTATGCTACAAAGCATTTAACTTTGAAAAACAAAAACTAAGACCCTCAAGCTCTTTTAAATTTATAACTGATCCCTTGCATTTTACAAATCTAAAATAGAGACATTTTACGCCTCCAAAAAGACATAGGTAAATTCTGAACCAAACGTTAGTCTGAAATTTACCTACACTCTTTGTGACATAATTATTCTACCTTGAAAACTTTTTTTTTAATTACTCCTAACAAAAAATAACATTTTATACTCTACATACTGAAAGGAAAAGAGGAAATGAACTTTTCAAATTTGATTATAAATTATGGTCTTAAATAACCCTGTTACACAAATAAAAATTTTTAGTAGTTTAACTAATAAATTTATATATTAGTTAAACTACTAAATACTAATATTTTACATGTTATAAATTTACATAAATCTTTTTTTTTTTTTTTTTTGGGGGGGGGGGGGCTTCATCGACAACTTTAGATAGGTATCTAACTTCAAACACTTAATAAAAAGTATATTTTTATTTTCAAATAGTGTAGAAAATCACATAAAAAAAATTACCTGGTTTTCATTTCCAATGCTTTACTTGGAGAAAAAAAAAATTGCTTCTGCTTCTTTGGGCATCTACACAAGGATCTAGAATGCATAATAAAGGCTTGTCTTCATTCTTCATTGTAATTTCATTCTAACAAAATACAATACAGTCATTTAAATAGTACAGTATTCTTAATTGCATCCCCCCCCCCTAGAATTATACCATGTCAATATCAGTTATTTTCTTAAAATTATTAAACGACTAGCACATAGAGAAAAACATTAGGTTCTTATTAAATATTAAGATAATAAAGTATAACAGAAAGCTAATCGCTTCCAAATCTTAGAAATGTATATTACTTTTATTTATTTACTTATTTGCTTAAGAAAAATTTATTTTAGCATCTTAAACAAGCATTCCAATACTAAGATTATAATTTTTTATAATTATTTTAATTCATAATTTCTCAAGTTATACACATTTATTTATTCAATGCAGGGTTGGCAAGTTTTTGACAACAATTGTCAAAAGCCTAAAATTCTATACAAAGAGCATCCTGAAATAATTTTTTGCAACAAATTTATATCTACAGTTTATTACATTTTCCTAATTTTTGGTTTTAGTCCCTTTAATAAATTTTAAAACATTTTTAGATACTAAAAGTCACATGTCCCATCAAGAATTTCAAGTTTGATTTTAGTCAGTAAGCTTCTTTGAAAACAGAAAATAATTTTAGGATACTATTAAATATAGAATGAAAAATTATAAACAGAAATATACATTAATAAAATAACCTATGCACTAATTCCTTTTAACTTTAGAAAAAAAAAAAAAAAAAAAAGTATTTTAATCTCATACTGTTACTTTTAGCATTTCACATCATTCTAGTTGTTTTCCTCTTTAGAGTAATTTCAATGGGATTACATTTATGCGTTATAAATTTTAACAATTGACTAGTTATAGTGTAAAACAGTAATTCTGAATTTAGGGGGAAAATTCTGTTATTGATTTCATAATTGATGTGTATGCTTTCGAAAATACTATAATTTTACTGTAATTGAAAACCCATTGTATAAACAAAATTCAATTTTTATTTGATGTAAAATCAGAGATTGAAATATTCGTTAGTTTTTAATTAATTAGATGGAAGCAATCCAATCAAACTGCAAATTATCCGGCATTGACATTCGTAGAGAGTAAGCTAATTATTTATAGCTGAACAATTCAAAAAGAAATTATTTAATGAAAGCCAGTATAAGAATATTAATTTATACTCTCGTTGTGGTCAGAGTTCCAAATATAAATGCAATTTATTTTTGCAATAAAAGACAAGAACAAGATTTTTGTTTTATAATCAAACTCAAGTAATATTGCACATTCTATACGCTTAAACTTCTTTGTGATTTTGTAGCATAAATTCAAGTCCCGAATAACCACAATTTTTCCAATTAATGATTAATTTTAAGACCAAACAATATATTAATAACTTTTAAGTAGGTATTAAAACATTTATGGGGGGCAGAAAAATCAGAAAGGAAATCGAACAGAAACATCATTTAAAAGATGATGATTAAGCATGCAATTACTTTTAGATTGAATAAAATAATGACATAATAAAAATTTTATACTAATCCATTTAAATAATTAACATTAAAATTAACTTACTTATTACAAGTACAAACAAGGAACACGAATAAAAACAGTATTAAACCAGCGCCATTGCATTCACCACAGAATAAACAAAACCAGACCAGAAGAGAAGAATGCGGTAACCATAAAACCAATGCCAACTTGGCTTTCTCAAGTCAAACTCGTCGTTGCTATGGTTACAGGCATGAAATTCCGCGATTTAGTACAATGGATTCTCCCAGGGGCTGGTTTGGCGCTGGATGTAAATTGCCAACTGCTTTATCTGTATATATCTATAATCTGTGATGTGGCCTATATTTACATCAAAATTCAAGCAAATCTTGCTTTAAATATGCTTTTTACAATGTCGGTTTGAAATTTTCAAGTGGTTGCCACTTGAAAACAAAAAGTCGGAGCAACTTGATTAACGAACTCATCCAAGATATTTATAAGATCAGTTCGCTGTCCAAATTTGGTTCGATTTGGAGTATTATTTCGGTTGTTATCGTGATGACAAAATTTTCATTATATATATATATAGATAGATAGATAGATAAACGAAGTGATTGCAATAAGTCGATTTCTAAAGAAATCAACCTAAAAGGAGGATCTTATTTAATGGTTGTAATCAAAAGTTTTCTATGCAATCTGACAATAAGAAAACGAACCAAAAAAAAAAAAAAAATTATGAGGAAAGCTGAACTTATGGAATAGGACACAAATAATTGAATAATATACAAAAAAAAAATTGCTCAGAAAGTCGTGGTAATTAATCAGGAGTGTCCCCCCTGACCCACCCACCCAATGAACTAAAAAGGAGGCAAGGTTTAAATTTTTGTCAAGCGATATTACGCAAAATCCACTAAAAGGTGATCCAACCTTGGGAAAAAAAAATTACTTTTAATGAGATATATAATAATTACTGTTTTCATATTTAATGGAATACTTTTTTTTAATTTTAATATTTTTTAATATTTTATATTAGTAAGTAATAAAATTAATTTAATAATTCTCAAAATTCTTTTAAATGTAGCTAGCAGCCGCGAAAGTTTTAATATATAACTAGTATTAAAACAGGAATAAACTACTACGTCAGAAACGCCAAAGAAAAATTATTGAGGTGCATACAGCTGTTTCGGTAGCCTAAAGCGTACCGTCATCAGTGCAAAAAAATAATTCTGAATCTGGAGAAGTACTCGTATATATAGGAGAGGGACCGGATTTAGTTCAACCAATAGGATTACGGAAGAGGTGGGGAGTGTGGCCAATAGGAATTAAGGAATGTGTAGCTGTGTAAACAGTAGAAAAATTAAGGAAATGTGGACTGAATGTAAAATTTCCAACAATCAGACAAATAGGGAACAGCGAAATCACAATTTACAAGGTTTTTAAAATTTTTATAAATATGAAAAGCTTCAAAGAAATCGAGTTCATGAATGGATTTAGGTCTGCAAATTATTTTAGCTGAATTAAATTTAAAATTATGATTTTCCTCCCAGCAATGTTTAGAAATAGCCGATTTATTGGTTTCTTGTTTGCGGACGTAATTCATATGTTCTTTTAGACGAAATTTAAGACTGCGTTTAGTTTGGCCAATATATGATAAACCACACTGACAGGATATACTATAAATGCCCCAAGAATTATGCATATCAATAGGATCTTTTAACTGAGAAAAGGTGAGTTTATTGGAAGGCGAAAATATTATTTTAAAATCATATTGTTTGAGAATTTTAGCTATGGTTTGACTGGTTTTAGAAAAATAGGGTAAAACAATACTGATATTAGAAGTGACTGATTTAGTAGACGAAATACGAGGGAGTCTACTAAATCAGTCACTTCTAATATCAGTATTGTTTTACCCTATTTTTCTAAAACCAGTCAAACCATAGCTAAAATTCTCAAACAATATGATTTTAAAATAATATTTTCGCCTTCCAATAAACTCACCTTTTCTCAGTTAAAAGATCCTATTGATATGCATAATTCTTGGGGCATTTATAGTATATCCTGTCAGTGTGGTTTATCATATATTGGCCAAACTAAACGCAGTCTTAAATTTCGTCTAAAAGAACATATGAATTACGTCCGCAAACAAGAAACCAATAAATCGGCTATTTCTAAACATTGCTGGGAGGAAAATCATAATTTTAAATTTAATTCAGCTAAAATAATTTGCAGACCTAAATCCATTCATGAACTCGATTTCTTTGAAGCTTTTCATATTTATAAAAATTTTAAAAACCTTGTAAATTGTGATTTCGCTGTTCCCTATTTGTCTGATTGTTGGAAATTTTACATTCAGTCCACATTTCCTTAATTTTTCTACTGTTTACACAGCTACACATTCCTTAATTCCTATTGGCCACACTCCCCACCTCTTCCGTAATCCTATTGGTTGAACTAAATCCGGTCCCTCTCCTATATATACGAGTACTTCTCCAGATTCAGAATTATTTTTTTGCACTGATGACGGTACGCTTTAGGCTACCGAAACAGCTGTATGCACCTCAATAATTTTTCTTTGGCGTTTCTGACGTAGTAGTTTATTCCTGTTTTAATATTCCAACGCCAAGTCTCCTGCTATTATATAACTAGTATGTTGTGGCCACCACAAGACTTTCTTCCATGTATAATCCTATACAAATTTACGAAATACAAATAATTTATTAAATTATAATTTATTAAAATTAATTTTCATGATAAATGCAGACGATTTTTATCTCAAAGAAGTCTAATAAGAATATATGCCGAAAGAAATACAGTTTTGTGCAAACATAAGTATACTAGAGTATAGTAAAAAAAAAAAAAAAAAAAAAAAAGGAAAGGAAAACGAATTTTATTTGCTAAATTACATTATGTGTATTCCCGTGTACATTCACTCGGGGAAATGCATCCATAAGAGAGTAAAATGGCCGTCTTTTCCCGATTAAAAAAGGTATCACTTTTCCCCTCTCAATGTCCAATCTATGTCTTATTACTATATCTATGCGTGGAATGCATCTAGGAAGGAATGGAAGCGTCGTGTACAGGGAACAACGGTTGAAAACTGGCCAGGTGTGAAGGCAGGAGATGCATTGGGTCGGATATATGTATACTGTGCACGCCAGCAACTTTGAATGTTTTTGCTTGCGAATGTTGCTGAATCAGGTGCGGCATTCAGGTGCGTCGGTTCCCACACATACACATCAAAATTTCCACGTGAACGAAGTCGCGGGTAACAGCTAGCACATATATATATATATGTATAACGCTTTTTCTCATGTTAAGTTGTGAACACGATAACTGGAGTAATTTTTATTTAAACTTAACCAGCTCGGAACATGTCAGGACAGCAGTGACGGATTTAAGGGGGGGGGGGGGGCTAGGGGGCTGAAGCCCCCCCCCCAAAACACTGACATTCACAATTGAATATTGCAATTGTAAATTTTTTATTGGTCTAGAATAACACTTTGAAAAATCTTAGCCCCTCCCTAAAGTCAAGTTCTGGATCCGCCACTGCAGGAGAGTAAAAATCTCGGTCGAATTCGTAGATGGGGCCTCCATCTTTATTAATAAGAAGAATAACTGATAAAAAATTGAATTTCGTCATAAATAAAAGATTAAAGGATGCGCTAAATAGGCTTTTAATAAAAGTAATGTGGAGGATTAAATAAAAGAGCGATTCGTTAACTTTAAAAAATTACGGATGATGGAAGAAAAAATATAATTAAATTCCGATCATATATCATGTAAGAGAAATATTATCATGGAAAAATTCAAATTTGACATTTTTGTGTTTTTTGAAGTCTCCTGAATTCCTTTTTCAATTTTTATAATGATGGAGGTATGCATGTATGTGTATCAGTGATAGCGTCTAAACACTGCATTTGATAGGTATGCTAGAGGTGATACACAACTACATAGATTTTAATGATGTAGAACTTAGTTATTTTTCTACTTTACACGGATACAAAATAGAGTTCTTATACATAACGATTTATGGTCTGAAATCATTTGAATATCATTTAATAAATTTAGGAGATCATTTGAATTCTGATTTATTTATTATTATTATTATTTTTTTTTTAAGTTGATGCCTGCATTTACATGTGTCTGTACGTATCCCAAGTAGAACATAACGTTGTTACAACGTTGTTATAAATATTTTTTCACTGATCAGACTTATTTTCAACGCTATAACAACGTTATATGCTACCTGGGATGTGAGTGAACGCTATACCGTCTAAACACTAAATTCGATTGCATTCGAGTATGTTATCTAATATATAAAATTCTCGTGTCACAGTGTTTGTTACCATACGGCTTAACCTATTTTAATGAAATTTTGTATGTACATTCGGTAGGTCTGCGAATAGGTTTTTATCTATTAATGAAAGTTGTAACTTAATTAGTTCTTTCTTAATTAATTTTTAACCAACTCTTTCAACAACTTTTCCACCTAGATGGCGTGAGTTGTCCGTAAACACGATGTCAGAATTTATTTAATGTTGAAATGAAAAATGAATTTTTAACCGTATCTTACGAAGTGCCTAAAATATATTTTCAAAGTTAATATTTTTAGAATCGTAACCGTATCTTACGAAGTGTTTAAAATATTTTTCAAAGTTAATATTTTTAGAATCGTAAACACGATGTCAGAATTTATTTAATGTTGAAATGAAAAATGAATTTTTAACCGTATCTTACGAAGTGTTTAAAATATTTTTAGCATGAGGATTAAAATGGTATATTCTTTTAAAAAATTCGTCAATATCCGACGGAGTTATTTTATGTTAAAATGAAAAATGAATTTTTAGGCCATTATTATTATTTGTGCATCGATCATAGTAGTGACGTGTTTACAATTATCAGTGTAATTTTACCATTTCAGTGTGATTCTCAAGTGAATTCATTAATTTGCAGGGGCTGTAATCTTCTATTTGTGTGTTTTGTACAATGCCAGCAAGACGCAGACGAGCTTCTTTAGGGCGCCAAGCACGTAGATCTGCAAGAATACGAAATACAAGAGCCCAAAAAACAGAAGACCAAATCCAGCAAGATAATACTAATGTGCGTGTGAATATGGCGCGATTGCGTCGAGCTGAATCAGTAGATGCACGAGCTGACCGAAATGAACAAAGAAGATTAGAACAAAGGCAAGCGCGCCGTTATTCAGTTAGCAGATGCAGAGGAAACGACCAACAGCGCCAACAGGTGCATCGATCATTTACATCTAATTCATTCCTGCGCCTAGCATTCGAGTATGAGCCCGATATTCAATATTATGCTCATTCAAAAGTGGTAGTTGGTGCTATGGACAAGGAATGTCCGCATTGTAATGCTCTTAAGTTTAAAAATGAGCCAGTCGGGATGTGTTGTTCGTCAGGAAAGGTGCAATTACCTAAAATTGAGACACCTCCTGAACCATTGAACGGTTTACTTATCGGCACGGATCCAGATTCTAATCTGTTCCCAAAGTCCATTCGAACATTTAATTCATGTTTCCAGATGACATCGTTCGGAGCAACAGAAATAGTTAAGAACAATGCTACCAATGGTCAACAATTCAATTCAACATTCAAAATCAAAGGCACGGAGTAATATTAATTCAAAGGTCAAATTTATCACAAAGTGGGCTCATTGTTGCCAATGCCAAACGAATCACCTAAATTTTTACAAATTTACTTTATGGGCGGTGAGGATGCACGTTGTGGCTATAATAACCTCGATTCACTTTTTGCCAGACGCATCGTCAGCAACCTGGACGCTCTGTTGAATGAGCACAATGAATTGTTGAAAATATTCAAATCACACATGCACAAATTACAAAGTGATAATCACGCTATTGTTATCAATCCTGATAAAACACCTGCTGGAGAGCATATTCGTAGATTCAATGCACCTGTTCTTGACAATGTTGCTGGAATCATGGTTGGCGATCGTACTGCTACACGAGAAATCGTGATTCGTAGAAGAAATAATAATCTACAGTTCATTGCTGATACGCACCGTTCATATGACGCTCTCCAATATCCGCTAATGTTTTGGAAGGGACAAGACGGTTATTGCATAAATATTAAGCAACGAGATCCCGCAACAGGTGCCGAAGCAAACAAAAATGTTAGTTCGAAGGATTATTATGCGTATCGGTTTATGATTAGACGCGATCAGGACAACGTTATTCTACGATGTCGTGAGTTCTGTCAACAATTCATGGTCGACATGTATGTAAAGATAGAGAGCGAATGATTACGATACTTGCGATTTAATCAGCAAAAGCTGCGTGCGGAAGAATACATTCACCTGCGAGACGCTATTGTCAACAACGCCGACGCCACTGAAATCGGTAACTCTGTCATTCTACCATCATCATACATAGGCAGTCCACGTCATATGCAGGAATACATACAGGATGCTCTGACCATTAATATATATAATGACCCTCATCTGTCATGAACGAATCCGGTTAGTACCGCTTCAAAACAGAAACTTTTGGCAGCCATTTTTTTTCCGTTTGTTTAATTCAACTTAGGAAACATACTTATCATTTTCATACATGTTTTGTATCACAGATATTGTTATTTATTTCGTCTTAAACCTTGAAAAACTATTCAATTGTAGTGTTTAAATGTCTAAATTAAATATAACGGATCACTGGCTATCATAAACATGAACCTATAAATAGAATTATGTAACTTCCATAGAATAATAATAAAGGAAGAAGGAGCACGTCAATAGTCTAATGCTTACAAACCACTTCTAGTGAATTGCCAGCAAAAGCTATTTTTGCTACTCAAAACCTTAAAGTAGGGCACCCATACTCGGCACATTTATCACTGATTGTTGTGGGTGCTGTCTCACTGACAGAGAGATGAGACGATTCAAAAATCTCGCCAATAAGTCGCCAACCAATGAGATTGAAGCATTGTTACAACCCTAGGTTCTTACGTATTATCGCAACCAGGTTGGCGCGATCTGTAAGGTTGAGTAAGAAAGTTAAGTTATTAGTATTATAAATAATCTCTAAAAAATAAAGAGTTAAATTGAACACGTGTCATTTGTATTAAATATATTTAAAACACTTTAAACACACGTAAATATAAATTTATTTAAAAGATGTTAAAATTTTTTTATCCAAAGCTTTTCGCTTAAATATTAAAGCATCATCAGGGATTTATGATTCGTTTCCATTGCGCAGTTTTAAACATAGAATAATAATAAAGGAAGAAGGAGCATAAGGTTTCTACATAAGCTGTTGTGTTGCCACAAAAAACAGCGATTATTAACAAGCCTTTATTAACAAACTTCAATATTGAGAGGAGCAAAAGTAGCTTTCACTGGCATTTCACTAGAAGGGGTTTGTAAGCATTAAGACTATTGGCGAGCTCCTTCTTCCTCTATTATTATTCTATGGTTTTAAATATGTTTTCTTTTTACAGTCAACAGTTAAGTCTTTTAATAACGTGATATATTTTAAATATCAGCAAAAAACAATATGAATTCCGGTAGAGGTTGGACCAAGGAGTTAAGAAAAATGAGAGAAGCTGGAACTATTGAATATCATACGAGGTTATTGTAGGAGAAAAAACATCATGAATTAGCAGAAATAAACTATCCGCGTTTGTAATGATCGATAGACGGCGCTTTGTGAACACTGCAGTTGTTAGTAAACATTAGCCACGTGTGTTCCATTAGTTATTCTACTTAATATTCGTACTATAATTTCTCCGCCATTACATTATGGAAAATTGATTGCTTTTGGAAAAAATACTTCAGTTTATTCAAAGTTCGATCGGAAGTAGATTTTTAACTGAAGTTGAACAAATATTAATTTCAAATCATCTGATTAATTCTTTACTTCCATTAGCCGAAGCAACTGAAATTTTTAATTTGTCATTTGGAAATAAATCGAAGCTCAATTCTGGATTTCTTGATCCTTTGGAGTTACACTGTGGCACACAAAAGTATGTGTTATCTTTTTTACCGTATTTATTCAGTTTTATTCAATAAATATATGTAAAACTAAATATCGGCAAGCAATGGCCGCTGTATGGAATTCGAATTAAACCATGTTTATTGTAATGTCACCTTAGCCCACCAGAGGGCGAGCATTTCATTACAATCGCGGATTAACTATTTTATAATATTGTGCCAAATTATTGGTAAAATTGCAGCATCTTTGGAATTTATTGCATTTTTGCATTTAATTATATGAATAGCTTCGGAAATGTATTTAATTATATGAATAGCTTCGGAAATATAAAGTTCTTGGATAGTAGATGGTGCTATAATAATTTTGGCTTTATTCCATATAGGGTTGGCGTTTGCGTTGGCATAAATGAAGTCGACTAGAGTAGAACTATTTGCTTCTTTGATATTTCGTATATGTTCTTGTATTCTTTTATTTAAAGTCCTCTTAGTCTGTCCAATATAATAGAAAAGTTCTTTATTGCTTTCTATGGGAATTTGATAGGCTCCTCCAGTGGGTCTTAAATTTATAAATTTATCTTACATTTCAAATGCACAACGTCGGATGATATGAGGTAGAAAAGGTTATATCGCCAAAGCTATATCAAATGGTGTCCTGAGTCTTAAGCTGATGTAGAAACTGTAGTATTGTAGAAATTATTAAGTATTAATTACTTATTAGTACTTAGTATTAATTAAGTTATTATTATTATTAGTTATTATTATTATTAAGTTATTATTATTATTATTATTATTATAGGTATATTATTATTATTATTGGTTATTATTATTGGTTATTATTATTATTAAGTTATTATTATTATTAGTTAAGTTATTAGTATTAGATAAAGTATTTCACGGCATTCAATCTAACCAGTAAGCAAAATAATTTCTTTACGAAAAACCACGTATAACACGTAGGGTTGCCGTAAGTAGGGTCGCCAAATTTGGCGATTTATGCGAATTTTGGCCTGGTTGCGTTAATACGTAAGTACCCAACCCTATACCCGGCATTCCTGGATTTTAATAACTGAAACCAAAACATATATGCTCCTTCTTCCTTTATTATTATTCTATGGTAACTTCATGATTATAAACAATGCAATACCAAATAAAAACAAACCAAAACTGTTACCATTCAGAAAATACAAATTCCAAATGGACAACTTTTTAATTCCGAATGAACGACTCTTTGACTGTTTCATTAAAAATCGCTTAAAATATTTCTAAAACATATTAAAGACTTAAAAATCTTAAAATATTTGTAAAAACGCCAGCTATCTCACCAATAAAACTACTGTAACTTAAAATATTTTTAAAACGTCTTTAAATATTTTTATCAAACTTGTTTGTTTACATTGTAAGGTATGATTGGCGTGAAGTTTAGTACGTAAATGCCGCCAGTTGATTTTAGTTTTGAAATTAGTGTAAAATGATAGTTGGGATAGAATGGTTGGTTGGGCAAGTAAAAGTCACCAGTTGAAATGAGTATTGAAAGTAGAGTAGTCTAAGGTGATAATGTCGAGTCAAGGTAAAATGTTCGGTTGAGAATGAGAAAGTCCCTAGCTGGATCCTGGATATTTTGGCGATGTTGTGGGTGAGATAGCTGGTTGGAGGTATCGAGTAGAGGTGAATTTGGGTTAGCATGGAGTGTCTGTAGTTATTGGATAGTTAGTTAGAAATTTTGAAAAGAGGATCTACGATAGTCATAAAAAAGAGTATTTTGGTAAAATGAAGTGAATCGTTTTTTCTTATTATGAGGACTTTAAATACGCAAGCGAAGTGATGACGTCACTTGCCGTTCGTGGATACAAGAAAAATATTTCCTATGTTAAACGTCCAATGGATTTTTCGTAAAAAATTATTAAAAATCGAGGGAAATTATTTCTCGATTTTAATCCCCATATTTAGGTTTAGATATGTATTAGTTATCAGTTGCATGCGTTAGATTAAGTTGTTTTTGTTCTAAAATTGATAAAATTTGAATTTGAAATTTCAAAACTCTAGATAAAAAAAACTTCCATATTCCATTGAAAACATAAACACTTCATTTCAAAGGATGATATTTACACAATAAATATCCAACTAATATACTAATTAAAAGGAAAATGATAAATATTCTATCATAATTTGAAGTGAAATTTGTTTTCAAATGTCTAAATAAAGTATCTGATATAAGATACTAATATGTTGCAGCGGAATAGATTTGATATCGGTCATCCTTGGCAGAAAAAAAAAATATCTATATATATCGCCAAATTATCTGGCGAATATAATTTAATTCCTTTCAAAATTCATGGTTATTTAAAAAACTTATATTAAGAGAGTAATGAATAATATGAAACAATATTTCGCACAATACATATTACGAAAATATACATCTGGCATGTATATTTTCGTAGTACGTTTTTGATCACCAAATACAAAAACGCCAAGGACAACAGAGTATTGAAATTTAAAATTAAAATTTTGTCAATTTGACAGCAAAATAACTCAATCTAACACATGCACATGATAACTAATACATATATATACCCAAATATGGGTATTAAAATCGGGAAATAATTTTCCTCGATTTTTAATAATTTTTTACAAAAAATCCAATGGGCGAATAACATAGGAAATCATTTTCTTGCATCCACGGACGGTCAGTGGCGTCACACTTCGCTTGCGTATAGAGCACTTAATGGAACACTGGGATGTGTTGTTGCTGTTGTGTTGTCGGGCCTATATTTTTTGTCAACCAGCAGTTTTTTTATTGTCATTCATATTTATTATTCGGGTAGAATATTTTTAATTTCAGAACGAAAATTATAAAATATCGAAACACATTTGATTTATAAACAAAAATTGAAAATACATTTAAAGGATCACGTGGTAACCATCATGATCTAAACATTGTTTTCAAGATTTATCGTTCGCATTCCGTCATTTTTGACGGGGTTATATACTAGTAGAATAATAATAAAGGAAGAAGGAGCATAAGTGTTTCTACATAAGCTGTTGTGTTGCTACAACAAACAGCGATAAATGCGCTGAGGATGGGTGCCCTACTTCAAGGTTGAGAGGAGCAAAAGTAGCTTTTGCTGGCATTTCACTAGAAGGGGTTTGTAAGCATTAAGAGTATAGGTGTGCTCCTTCTTCCTTTATTATTATTCTATGGCTCTGACTTACGTGCGCGAATATGGACGGCCGTGTTTATTTATCACGTTCACGTGTAATCCGAAATGGCCGGAGATTACATCTTTACTGGGCAAACTGCAATACATCGTCATGACATTACAGCACGTGTGTTCAGACAAAAATTGAAGTCTTTGATAAATTTCATAACAAAATTACATGTATTCGGTCCCACACGTTGCTGGATGTATGCCGTTGAATGGCAATAGCGGGGATTGCCTCATGCCCACATTTTGGTTTGGTTAATCGATAAAATACGTCCTGAAGAAATCGACAGAATAATTTCTGCGAAAATTCCAGATCCGTCTACTGATCAAATGTTGTTTGATATTGTTACAGCAAACATGATTCATGGCCCATGCGGCAATCTGAATCGTTCATCGCCTTGCATGGCAGATGGAAAATTTACTAAAAGTTTTCCGAAAAATTTCACTAACGATACGATCACAAAGGTTGACGGATATCCAATATATCGTCGAAGAAATCCCGATAATGGCGGACAATCATTTGTTAAAAATGTAAACAACATAGACATTGACATTGATAACCGTTGGGTGGTCCCATATTCGCCTCTGCTGAGCAAAACATTCAATGCTTATATTAATGTTGAGTTCTGCAGTTCAGTGAAGAGCATCAAATATATTTGCAAGTATGTGAATAAAGGCAGTGATATGGCTGTATTTCGAGATGAAAATACCAATGTGAATGCTCCTCCGGTGAATAACAACGATGAAATAACACTTTACCAAATTGGCCGGTACGTCAGCTCCAATGAAGCTGTTTGGTTTCCCAATTCATGAACGGGATCCAGTAGTTCTTCATTTAGCTGTCCATCTTGAAAATGGCCAGCACGTATATTTCACGAGCGAGACAGCGATTAATCGTGCTATAAATCCACCAAAAACTACACTCACCGAATTTTTTGAATTGTGTAATCGTGCGGATGCTTTTGGTGCTTATGCACGGACATTACTCTATTCAGAAGTACCACGCTATTTCACATGGGCTCCAACAAAAAAATGGATGCCGGTTTATTCAAATCAAACACCTTGGGGCGAGTACATAGAATAATAATAAAGGAAGAAGGAGCACGCCAATACTCTTAATGCTTACAAACCCCTTCTAGTGAAATGCCAGCGAAAGCTACTTTTGCTCCTCTCAACCTTGAAGTAGGGCACCCATCCTCAGCGCTGTTATCGCTGTTTGTTGTGACAACACAACAGCTTATGTAGAAACACTTATGCTCCTTCTTCCTTTATTATTATTCTATGGGCGAGTATTTACAGTCAATCCAACGCAGACTGAGTGCTTTTATCTTCGACTGTTATTGGTTAATGTCACCGGCCCTTTGTCATTTCAAGATTTACGTAAAGTGAATGGACAACATTATCCTACGTATAAAGATGCATGCCTTGCACTCGGATTGCTGGAAGACGACAACCAGTGGGAGTGTATGCTTGCTGAAGCAGGATTGAACTGTACAGCAAAACAAATTCGTCTACTATTCGCTATAGTGTTGACTACATGTTTCCCGGCCCGAGCAGAGACATTATGGGATAATCACAAAGATTCAATGACTGATGATATATTGCATCAACATCGTTCACGGTGCAACGATCTAACGATAGTATTCAGTGACGCTATGTACAATGAAGCATTGATTGCTATTGAAGATCTTTGCATTATCATTGCCAACTTACCACAAAGTCATATCGGTATGCATTCAACAAATCGAAATGCATCTGATTTATTAAACACTGAATTGAATCGTGAACTACAATACAATACTGTAGAAATGGCAGCGATTAATGCTCGCAATATCCCATTAATGAATGAAGAACAAAGAACCATTTACGACCGCATCATGCTCGCAGTTTCGGCAGGACAAGGTGGATTCTTTTTTTTGGATGCACCATGTGGAACTGGCAAAACATTCCTTTTTTCGCTAATTCTCGCCGAAATACGATCAAATAATGGCATACATTGGCTGTTGCATCATCTCGCATTGCGGCAACTTTATTGGATGGAGGCAGAACAGCTCATTCATTATTTAAACTGCTACTAAATGTTCAAAATAACCTAGACGCAGTGTGCAACATAAAAAAACAATCGTCCATGGCCACAGTGCTGAAACAGTGTAAAATTCTTATCTGGGATGAATGCACTATGGCACACAAACATTCGCTTGAAGCGTTGAACAGGACATTGAAAGATATAAAAAACAACGACAAACTATTTGGCGGCACTCTGTTACTCCTTTCAGGTGATTTCAGACAAACACTTCCCGTTATTCCGCGTTCAACATACGCTGATGAGATCAACGCGTGCTTAAAATCATCGCCATTGTGGCGTAATGTTGAAAAACTACAACTGAAAGTAAATATGCGCGTTCAAATGCTTCAAGATCCATCCGCTGAAACATTTTCAAAACAACTGTTAGATATCGGCGATGGAAAAGTTACTACAGATGAAACTGGATGCATAAAATTACCGACTGATTTCTGCACAATCATTGATTCGCAAGATGCTCTTATTGACCAGATATTTCCCGATGTACACAGACGATACACAAATCATGAGTGGCTGGCAGAAAGAGCAATTTTAGCAGCAAAAAATGTGGACGTCAACGAATTGAATCTCAAGATACAACATTTGTTATCAAGAGACTTGGTGTCATACAAATCTAATGATACAGTTTGCGATGCCACCGAAGCTGTAAATTATCCAACAGAGTTTTTAAACTCATTGGATTTACCAGGCATGCCACCGCATAATTTACAACTGAAGGTTGGATCTCCGGTTATTTTGCTTCGTAATTTGAACCCACCACGGTTGTGCAACGGCACGCGATTAGTCATAAAAAAATTAATGAAAAATGTTATCGAAGCCATCATTTTAAA
This sequence comes from Salticus scenicus, assembly GCA_963930645.1. NCBI lineage: Eukaryota > Metazoa > Arthropoda > Arachnida > Araneae > Salticidae > Salticus > Salticus scenicus. Next base: position 50,944 of record CAWVNO010001069.1, read on the forward strand.
TGGAAAATTCCGAGGTGAAAATATATTACTACCGCGAATCAATATTATACCCACAGATGTGCCAATTCAATTTAAATGCCCTCAATTTCCAATTAGATTGGCATTTGCAATGACTATCAATAACTCTCAGGGCCAAACGATGTCTGTCTGTGGCTTAGATTTGAGCACATCATGTTTTTCACACGGACAATTATACGTGGCGTGCTCTCGAGTGGGCAAACCATCCAGTTTGTTTGTATTGGCGAAAGATGGGATAACAAAAAATATTGTACACTCTGTTGCATTAAGGGATTGATATTGTTTTTTAGTAATATTGTTATAAGTAGCGATATGTATATAATTTTAAAGAATCAGTTTTAATAAATTAAAAAAATAAATGTTTGGTGTTTTGTTATTTTTATATTCCTTCACCGTTCACAGCGCTATATACATCTTCCACTTATATACCACATCCTTACACACTTACAATGAGTTAGTTATTTTTTTCTAGCAAAATATTCTCAAGAAATAATTTATATGACAAAACGACGTTTGTCGGGTCAGCTAGTATTATATAGATCGTCATCGCATGAAATAATTGAATGATTACGGTAAATATTGCATTACATTGAATTCAAATTTAGTATGTATATTTTAGGTCACCATAACATGAAATACATGTAGTTCAATAAATATAAGATTAATGTGTAGATGTAATTGAGTGAGTGAACGCTATAGCGTTTAAATACTGCATTCGATTAAACTCTAATTTAATACACATATTACAGGTCATTATTAGGCGAAATATGTGGAGATCAATAATTGTAGGATGAATAGGCCGTTTCCTTTTGGGTACTTTTATATTAGACGATTTTCATTTGACACTCGTTCATGGCCCATGCGATAAACTTCCAAATTAAGATAGAAATATTTAGCGATATTTAAGGCCGTAGCTAAGGAGAGAGTATTTGGGGATTAAAAACAACCCCGAAATTTTGCAGATTTGTCGAAAATGTTTTGATTATGTATTTCATTTTAAACACTTAAGGGGACTCTACTTCTCGTCTCCGAAAGCTGAAGCCAATGTTATTCTATGCGAAATTTTGCCTCATTATAACTCATTAACTAATACATATTTTTAATTTTCGTTTTCACATTTAGAAAATTGACAACTGTTTAACAGTATATCGCTTTCTAAAAAATTAAGTTTTTTAATTTTTAATATTTTATTTATAAGTTGAAAAATGCAAAATTTTACATTGTGAAAATTCGTGTTTTACAACCTAAAAATAAAATATATAGTAAAGTTCCATGACGTCATGAAGTGGTATTTGACAGGAGATAGGTGGCAACAGCCAAGGAAGGGAGAACGGGGTTGGAATGGACGAGAAGAATTGACATGTTTAGAGTTGGTTCGTGTAGAATATTTTTATTTGTGTTCTAAATGTTTTATATATGTTTTGTGAAGTTTTAGTAATGTGTTATTAAATGTTTCGTCTTCAAGCACGATGTTTTTTTATTCCAAAGCCACGAATGAATTCATTTAATTTTAAGTGATGGTGTCTCCAATCAAGCAGAGACCAGGATCGAATTTTACTGGCGCAGCCTTTTAGTAGGATAGAAAAGGATACCTAGAAAATGGGGAAGGTAAGAGCTTTCGTGTATATGCCCAAATATTTTAAGTGTACATTTTAAAAAATGTTTTTTTTTTTTAATAACATAAAAGGAAAATAGAACGTCAGTTCTAATATTTTTGAATATGTTCGATATGAAGCACGCCAGTGCAAAATAAATATTCGATAAGAAACACGCCAGTGCTAATTCTGTGTTAAATTTTTTTTTTTTTTTTTTTTGGTATTATAACGTAAAATTATATACATAATAGAACGCCAGTTCTAAGTTTTTGTTCTCAAATACATTCGAATAAAGTTCACGCCAGTGAATGTCAATTTTAATACAGTGAATGTATTAAGTGTATTATATTTTACGCTGGTAAATAACAGCATACAATGTCACGCATGTGATTGTTAATTTTAATACAGCGTATATGTATTAATTACATTTATTTACGGCAGTGAATAAAGGTTTAATATTTCACGCCAGTGAATATTAGTTTTAATACAATGTGATTTTTTTTTATTTACTTCAAAAAATATAGAGTTGTTTATCTGTTAAATATCTACAATTGTAGATCTTGATATTTTCCCCCTCAGTTTGATATATATACATATACAGTACACTCCCGATTATCCGCGGTATTGGGTGGCGCGGCTACCGCGGATAACGAAAATCGCGGATAATCCGCAAAAATGTTGAAAATGGAAGAGAATAAAAGAGAAAACAATTATAACATGAAAAATCAGTTTATGTAATACAGTATTACCATACTGTAAGACGTAAAATAATCTTATCTCTTAAAAAAGTCAGTCACTTGTTTTTGTTTCTTGCTTTGGAAACATTTTTTCTTGATCCGCGATTGAATTTTGCGTAGCATAAGTTTTTCAGCCAACTGCGCGTCTTCGTCTTGTTCCTCTAAATAATGGAGCAGTCCGTCGACGTGTTGTAAAGCCTCTTCGTGTGTCATCCGCGCATGTGCATTAGCATCTTCTTCTTCGCTCTCGTTTTGCCGCTCTTCTTCACTCTGAACCTTACCCATTGCTTTTTGAACGATTTCCTCATCCGACAACCTTTCAAAGCCGGGATCGTTGGCGTCACACTCCAACCACTCTTGAATATTCTCATCGTTGACGTTCTCACCACCAGGAACAGTTTTTACTAACTCGGCCAGCGTTGCAGTAGGCATGTCCATATCCTCCTCACCCTTGTCATTGTTGTCTTCATTTAGTTCGACTTTTTCTTCAATTTTGGGGAAGATTTTCCTCCATGACTTAATGAGAGTTGGTTGTTTTACTGATTCCCATGCAGACGCAATATCGTTGATGCTATCCAAGATTGTGTATTCTTTCCAAAACTGTTTAAAATCACAACCTTCTTCAATTTTGGTCATTAGAAGTTTGGTGCGGTATTGTCTCTTCATTGACGCAATCACTCCTTGGTCCATCGGTTGAATTAGAGCAGTAACATTAGGGGGGAGAAACATTGCAAAAAATTTTCCATCAGAAGACTTAAGCACACTTGCACTGGGATGAGAAGGTGCATTGTCGATCAACAGCACCGCCTTTTCTGGCAATTTTTTTGCTTTGAGGTGTTTTCGCACTTCAACAACAAAGATCTTATCGAACCATTGTTTAAATATTGAATGATCCATCCATACTCTTTTTTGATTGAAATAATCAACCGACAAATTTTCTGCTCTAGTGCCTTTAAACGACCGCGGTTTTTTAGCCTTTCCAATGACAGCAAGCCTAAGCTTATGGCTACCTGTAGCATTACTGCACGAAATGATGGTGTATCTTTCTTTGCGGTTTGTTACTTTTTGGCGCGGCCGTTTTGGCGCTGCCGTTTTGGCGCGGCCGTTTCGGCGCCGGCCGTTTTGGCGCTGGCCGTTTTGGCGCCGGCCGTTTCGGCGCCAGATGTTTACATTCCGAACTTTTTAAGTATAAGATTTTTTTTTTTCCGAAAACTTAATAAATAGTCGGGAATATTCAAGAATTTTATAACTGTTTATTATTATATGGATTAAAATAAACCCGCGAGTTAATCATTATTGACTTTATTTAGTGAAGGCAGTTTAAGAATTGGTTAAGAATGCATACCTTTTCTTTATCCTGTTTCTTGCTAAAGTTAACTTTTATTTTATCTCAGCAAGCTTTATTATATAGGAAATTTAATACGCAAACTATAAATAAAAACTAGTACGTTGTGGCCACCACAAGACTTTCTTCTATATTTTCCTATACAAATTCCCTCAGTAACAACATTGAAAAAAAAAAAAAAATAAAAATCCAATTTTTTTTTCGTTAAAAGTAAAAAAAAAAATCGATAACTTTGTTTTAAATTATCACATATTTATAGTTTAACCATTCGTTTTAAAGGTATTGACGAGACCTTTCGAAAGATACCCATCTTGGAAATTTACCCCACCCCGTGGGGTACTTCCTCCCAGGGGGGGGGGGAAGCGATGCCCCCAAATGCCCAAAATTTTTTTTCCTAATTAACTACTACTATTAATAATAATTCGTATTAATTTTACAATCATAGGTTAAGAATAACTCTCATTATGTACATTTATACGAAATTTTGCCCTATACTGCCATGTTAAAAATTTAGAAAAAATACGATCACAGCGCCTCCTGATGTGTGATTGATCCCCAAATCTAATCAGCGCCAGTTTATGGCAGGGGCCAACTAAATACCAAGTTTGGTTAATTTTTTTTTTTTTTTAATTACGATTTATTTTTCTAAGTTTTTTTTTCGTAAAAAATAAAAAAAAAATCGATAACTTTGTTTTAAATTATCACAGATTTATAGTTCAACCATTCGTTTCAAAGGTATTGACGAGACCTTTCGAAAGATACCCATCTTGAAAATTAACTCCCCTCGAGGGGGGACTCCCCCCCCCAGGGGGGGGGTGGCGAGGCTCCTACGCATACAAAGTTTTTTTCCCAGTTGACTATCTCTTTTATAAATAATTCTTGTAAATTTCATAATGATTACTAAAAAATAGTTCTCTTTATGCACACTTATACAAAATTTTGTCCTATATCACCATGTTAAAAATTTAGAAAAAGCGGGATGGCAACGCAACCTGTAAGACAATTTTTACCAAAAGTTGATAGGCACTAATTTATGTCAAGGTGCAACTACATACCAATTTGTATGAAATTCTGTGCAGTAGGTCCTGAGATACAGTTGCCACAAAATTTTGTCACACACACACACACACACACACACACAGACAGACAGACAGACAGACAGACAGACAGACATTTTCTAAAAATGGTCAAATCGTGTACTACAGCTCTCAAAACGTGTAAATCCATCAAAAACCCGAGGTCGAAAATTTTTACGAATCCAATACTTTCTCTATATTACATATAGAAGAAAGTAATAAACAGAAGTCTTTAATAATTAAATTCTGTGTAACAACAACAAAAAAAAAAAAAAAAAAAAAGAAGAAGAAGAATAGCAGTGATAACTTTAAGATAATGAAAACTTTATAGAAAGTTATTTTTTATTTTTATAAATTTTTTTTCTTTAATAACTGGTGGAGATTTAAAAGTACAGGATATTTTCATCTGGCACTTCTAAACGTAAATTGCTCATTTTTCTTTTTGTACAGTTGATTTTTACTGATTTAGTGATTAATGAACCTAAGTCTACATTTTAACTGTGGGGAGTTACTAAGTTACAATAAATAAAGTAAATAGTAAGCTGAGGGGGGGGGGGGATGGTATTAAAAATTAATAAGTTGTATGGAACTATTCTACTATGTGTAATAAGTTTCAGAAATTTAGAGCAATGCGAGCTTTAAGTAAGTTATTAAAAAAAAAAAAAAAAAAAAATTAAAGCAGGTGTGTATTTACCGTGTAATGGTTTTTGCCGGTTTTTACTATCTGGGCCAAAACATGTTTTTCCCATGGTTTTTACCACCTTCAGAAAAAATAATATTCCTATTTTTTTATTTATTTTTGTTTTTTAATTTACCCCCAAAAACCTTCGGGACATATTTTAAAATTTTTAGTTCTCATTTTCCCAATATTATTTACTATGAAATTTCCATTCTTTCATCCATTTCTAACAACAATATTTTGAAAATAAAAATAAAAAAATAAAAAAAAGCAATGTTGACGTCATGAAATTTGTTTTATTACATGATCAGTTTAACCCTTTATCAGTTACAAACATTTTTTTCTGTGACTCAATAGTTGAAATAAAAGGCTAATGTGACAATCTTAAAAAAAAAAAAAAAAAAAAAAGAAAAAAAAATTGGAAAATAAGATTATTATTTTCATAGTAATAAGTTTAATAAATTTTAACTACAAAAATCAAGTTCTTTTCTCAGATTATCACTGGCTCCTTTAAATTACGATTAATTCATCAGTAATATCATTAATAAATAATTAAAATATTTTTTTGGTTCATGCATAAAATAAATAAATAAATAAATAATAATAATAATAATCAGAAATGACATTGTTTATTTTATTACGCAAAGAACCGCCCGACGATAAGTTTAATAAGTTTTAACTAGAAAAATCGAGATTTTTTTTCTAAGGTTATCACTGGCTTCTTTAAATTGCGAAAAGTTCTATTCATCATTAATATCATTAATAAAATATTAAAAATATTTCTTGATTTAAGCATTAAAAATAATAATAATAATAATCTGGTGTGTCACTCACTCGACTTTCTCTCACCCTAAAATTTAATACTATAAATACAGGTTGGATATTAAGAGGTAAGAAAACGATGTTATGTAAACCTATGTTAAACAATTCAAAGGGAGACTTTTATATGATAATTAGTTCTGCGTGAGGGGGGGGGGGGGAGGCTACCGCTCCCCCAACCCCCCGTTTCATTGTCATATTTATATAGAACCTCCGTCACATTTATATAGAATTTAATTCGGTTATTAAAAAATAATTCTGTTTTTAAAAAATAATTTATTAAAATTATTATTTTAAAAAATTATCTTTTATGAAAATGAAGACGATTTCCATAATACACAAGTAGTATAACACCAAATATCCAAAAAAAGTCCACTTTATTCTCTCTCTCTCTCTCTCTCTCTAAATATATATATATATATTAAAAAAAAAAAAAAAAAGATTTTTTTTCTAAGTTTTTTTTTTTTCGTTAAAAGTAAAAAAAAATCGATAACTCCGTTTTAAATTATCGCAGATCAATGGTTCAGCCATTCGTTTTAAAGGTATTGGCGAGCTCTTTTGAAAGATACCCATCATGAAAATTTACTCCCCTCGAGGTGGGACTTGCCCCCAGGGGGAGAGGCGAGGCTCCTACATACACAAATGACTAATTTTAATAATTTTTAATTGTAAAAATCTAGTTTCTCACCTTATCATTGGCTCTTTTAAATCACGCAAAATTCTATTCATCATTAATATATTTAGCAAATAATTTAAAATATTTTTTTGTTTACGCATAATATATATATATATATATATATATAAAGTCAGAAATTACATTGTTTATTTTATTACCCAAAGAACCGCACGGCAATAGGTTTAATAAGTTTTAACTACAAAAATCGAGTTCTTTTCTCAGATTACCACTGACTTCTTTAAATTACGAAAAATCCTATTCATCATTAATGTCATTAATAAAAAATTAAAAATATTTTTTGGTTCAAACATTAAAAAAAAAAAAAAAAAAATCAGAAATTACATTGTTTATTTTATTCCCCAAAGAACCTCCATCACCAAATTGGTTAGAATCTTTAGAATTGCTGCGTATGTGTTGCCATCTGATGACTAAGTTTAATAAAAAACAAGTTTCTAATCTTATCATTGGCTCCTTTAAATTAAGCAAAATTCTATTCATCATTAATGTATTTAATAAATAATTTAAAATAGTTTTTTCGTCACGCATAATAAATAAATAAATAAGAAATCATATCTATCATTAAATAAATTTTAACTGAAAAGGCTGAGACGAAAGCCGCGGCCATTTCGTGAAGGACAGGCTGCGCAAAAACGGCCTCTCCGAAATGGATCTCGCGCCAAAACGGCCGCGCCAAAACAGCCGCGCCGAAATGGGTTTCGCGCCGGAACGGCCGCGCCAAAACGGCGGCGCCAAAACGTCCCATTCCGCTTTCTTTGCTACTTTTGTGTCCAGGCGCTTGACGTTCATATTCAAATGTTAACGTGCGGGTGGGAAGGCATTTCCAGAAGAGTCCAGACTTGTCAGCATTATAAATTTGTTCAAATGACAACTTCTCTTTTGACACTAATGCTCCAAATTCCTGTTGAAAATCGTCCGCTGATTGCTGGTCGCCACTAAGTTTTTCCCCATGAGTTCCAATCTCACGAATTCCATGACGCTGCTTAAAACGAGTTAACCAGCCGGATGGATGCATCAAATTTGCCTTCCATGCCTAACAAATCAAAAAATACTTTTGCCTTAGCCGCGATGATAGGACCGTTTACGGGAGTTCCCTCACTTCGCACCTGAGCTAACCACTCCGCCAAAGCCGTATCTAGTTCATCAAATGTAGACTTCTTCATAGTTTTTCGTTTTTTCATTCCGGAAGCACTGTCTGACATTGATGCAAAGTTCAGCAATTTTTCTTTGTTCTTTAAAATGTCACGTACTGTTGTTTTCCCGATTCCATAATCCAAACACATATGCTTCCTTGAAGCGCCGTCTTCTAATTTTGAAATCATTTCCAGTTTTTGGGCAATCGTCAACACAACCTTCTTTCGCTTTTCAGCCACTTTAAATCCGCAACGAAAAATGTACCAAACCAGGCAACACAATCACTAAACACGATAAAAGACGAACAATACTGTTAAACATCGACTGGTCAGCGTCAGCACTCACTCAATACTGAAGTGTCAGATGAGAGGGGATAGTTTGGACACATGAGTAGGCGGGGCCTACGGCTGTAGGCGAGAGAGAAAGAGGAGGGGAACGGTAGGAGGGGAGTTCAGCGACTTTGGCGCGAACACCTGCGTATTGTCAGTGGCTCGGAGATAAAAATGCAGTACTAGATTGCGTGCCAGCCTATATCAACCCTTACATTGTTTATCCCAGCGAACGGGTTAGCTGCACCTGCTTTGTGCACGTGACTGTTTCACATGTTTAAATGGAATTTATGTTTAGTAAAAACGGTCGAAAACTCATCTTAAATTGCGGAAATAAGTTCCATCTGAAGGATGGGAATGAAAAAAAAAAAAAAAAAAGTGTATATTTAGACTCGCGGATAATCCGCTCACGGATAATCGGGAGTGTACTGTATATATATATTTGTTTGTTTGCTCTCCGAAATATAGAGTCAAAAGTATTTTGTGTGATGAAATAAATTAGAGTAAATATCGTATTTTGTTCCTGAAATTGGAAAATCTATTTTTTTTTTTTTTAGAATATTTATATTTTAATGAATGTACCTAATATGAAATATATATGAGAGTTGATTCAATTTAGTTATTAAGTACTGAAATTACACAAATAGTGTTTTGTTTATTTCATTTAATAACGGGCCATAATAAATTAGTTTGTTTTCGAACGAAATAGCTAATGCTGACGAAAATCGTCTGCATTAGCTATTATTATTTTTATAGCTTATTATTATTTTTATTTTTTTTGTTTCATTTCACTATTTTATAGAAAGAGTAAATTTTTTTTTTCTTTTCTGTGTTTATGCTTATGACACATGGTAATTATCACGGAGTATAAAGACAGGAGAAGAAGGTAACGTTGAAATTTTGTGATGTTGTTTTCTAATGTTTACAGAGGGCGCCAGCGTACAATACTTCCTTCTCTCCAGCTTCTGCAATGTTATTCAATGGGGAAATGTCTCGTTTTAATTATTTTTTAAAAAATAGTATCAAGCTGAAAAAATTTCGATTGAAAGCAAATTTCATTAAATAGAGTATTCTAAGCAACATGTTTTTTTTTTAAGAGCGATTTTATGCTAATTTTACTTTGAAAGAGAGCTTTTAAAAAATGACGATCTTTATGAACCGAAGCTAGCTAAAACAGACAATTGGGAGAAAGGAGAATGGAGATCGTTTGTATTGTGTCGTTTGAAAATGTAGATTATTATGGATATCTTATGGCAGTCTTATAATTTTTCATCATTAGTATATTTGACGTATAAAAAAATGTAGTAAATAAGTTTTTTTTTTTTTTTTTCTTATCACTATCATAGCCTGTTTTACAACTAGGAACGAAGCATGTATTTGAAACATCTGAATTATGCAGTTTTAAGCACTTACAAAAAAATTAAATTGCTTAAAATTAAAAATTTAAAATTTACTCCGGCAAAATTCTATTGAAAACAACATTATATCCGCGCCGAGATAGGGAGTAATGACAAGTGGCGCCCTCAATATTTACCAAAAATTTACATCACAGTTTAGTAGATTTCTCCCATTGGACCTTCAACTCCTATTAATATTACTCCGTGGTAATTATATAAAAAGTGTTAAAGATTACATTTTTTTTTATTGTTTATTTTTTTTTACAAACGTTGAAGTAAGCTTATGATAGAAATGTTTGTTTATTCATTTCATATGAAACTAGCTGGAACCCGTCGAATTCGACGGACACTTTATTGTCCATAATGTTTCAAAAATCATCGCATCATTATTTAAATGTACTTCAAGTTAAAACATCTAATATAATTTACTACATTTCGCTTAAAAGAAAATCTGAAAAATGCTTATAAATAGAAATACTATATATGAAATCACTTTCTACAAAGTACTCCAAATAAACAGATGCTATCTTTCATTTTCTATTTCGTTTAATACTAAGACTATATGTTAGCTGACCCGTCCGGCGTTTCCCTGGCCCATGATACCTTAAATGAACCTTAAATTTGTATTATTTTATACCTTTAACTGGATTTTGTTTGAATTTCTGTTTTTAAAGGAAAGCATCACGAAAGAAATAATAATCTGTAACAAAACAATTACCTTGAACCGAACGAAACTCTGCCTTGTGACCCCGGTGCTTGCGCAGCGCATACACGGGCCGCTAACAACATAAAAAAATTCCCAAAGAATAACCTGGAACCGAACGAACCCACCCGGCAATGCACGGGCCCGTGATAATAACCTTAAATGAACCTTAAATTTATATGATTTTATATCTTTAACTCGATTTTGTTTGAATTTCTATTCTTGAATAAAAGCATTGCGAAAAAAAATAATCAGCTGTAGCAAAAAAAAATTACCTCGAACCGAACGAAACTCTGCCTTGTGATGCCGGTGCCCCGGCATCGCATACGCGAGCCGCTAATACCATGAAAAAATTCGAAAAAATTAACCTGGAACGAAACGAACCCGCCCAGCATTGCCCGGGCCATGATAATAGCCTTAAATGCACCTTAAATTTTTATGGTTTTGTATTTTTAACTCGATTTTGTTTGAATTTCTATTTTTAAATAAAAACATCACAAAAAAAAAAAAAAAAAAAATCATTTGTAACAAAAAAAAATTATTTCAGACCGAACGGAACTCGGGTTTGTGACCCAGTTCCTGCGGCACGTATATGTAGGCCGCTAATAACATGAAAAAATTCTCAAAAATTAACCTTGAACCGAACGAACCTCTGACTCGTGTTACCGCTGCCTGTGGCTGCAGCACCGTATAGCAGGCATGCTACGCACGCACTGCAAAATCCACTTTCCTCCACCAGGGAGCACAGTATGTTGTATACGAATATCACCAATCTCCTTGAATTTCCAAGGCCTTTCAAATATGGTGTCACATGGTGGTGTCAACTGCAAAATCCTTTAATTACACTTTCCACCACCAGGGGGCACAGCGTGTTCTATACGAACAACACCAACGGTCAGGAAATATCAAGACCTTTAAAATAAGTTGTAACATGATAGGGTCTACTGCAAAACCACCTAGTTCCATTTTTAACCACCAGGGGGCGCGCTATATTGTATACAAACATCCCCAATCAACATGAAATTTCAAGACCTTTATCAACAATCGCCTTGAATTTCCAAGACCTTTCAAATAAGGTGTCACGCGGTGGTGTCAACTGCAAAATCATTTAGTTGCACTTTCTACCGCCAGGGGGTGCAGCGTGTTCTGTATAAAATCACCAACGGTCAGGAAATACCAATACCTTTAAAATAAGGTGTAACATGATAGGCTCAACAACAAAATCACCTAGTTCCATTTTTCCCCACCAGGGGGCGCACTATATTGTATACAAACACCCCCAATCGACATGAAATTTCAAGACCTTTAAAATGAGGGGCTACATGTGTGGGTCTGGAACGGGTTTTCCTCTCAAACTAATTTCCCCCTTTCCCCCCACCTCTAAATCTATTTTTCCCCCTTTTCCCACCTTCAAAATCGAAAATTCCAAATTCGCAGAAAGTGATTTTTTGGTATTTGACTCTAGTCCCTATATGTACAATTTCTTCACTGTAAAGTAATCTGGAGCTGAGTTAAGCTCGTAAACGTGTTTTTAACCCCTGCCCCCCCTCCAGGGGGGGGGGAACCGTTCGACTTTTTTTTTTTTTTATCTTTTCATAACATATCTACAGACCGAGACCTTTTTTAGACACCTCAACCAAGTTTTTACACCTAGTTATAGAGGTTTGAGTGAAGGAAAATCTTGAAAAATTTGAATGTAAAGTTCATTCTGCTCGCATAACTTTCCTCAAACTCAACGAATTTAAGCAGTTAATAGCTCAAAAGAAAGAACGTGATCCACTGAGTGTTCTTAGACTTGTGTCAACAGCCTACGTTAATTAGAACTCTAGTTATAGAGGTTTGAGTGAAGGAAAATCTTGAAAAATTCTTGAAAAAATTGAATGTAAAGTTGATTCTGCACGCAAAACTTTCCTCAAACTCGACGAATTTAAGCAGTTAATAGCTCAAAAGAAAGAACGTGATCCACTGAGTGTTCTTAGACTTGTGTCAACAGCCTACGCTAATTAGAACTCCAGTTATAGAGGTTTGAGTGAAGGAAAATCTTGAAAAAATCGAATGTAAAGTTGATTGTGCAAGCATAACTTTCCTCAATCTCAACGAATTTAAGCAGTTAATAGCTCAAAAGAAAGAGCTTGATCCACTGTGTGTTCTGAGAGTGAAACGATCAAGATCCATTCATTAGAAGAGGAGCTATGAGCATTCGAATTGCTTGAGTCAATGTGTCCCATAAGAAATGTACAGGGAAGAATCGAGTTTGAGTATAACTTGAGTAAGGTGGAAGTTGAGTAAATTTCAATGATTGATGACATATCTGTGTCTAAATACCTTTCATTTAAAAAAAAAAATGAAGGAAATCGGCCGGATAGAACGGCCAGACGGACTGACTTTAGTTTTCAAAAATTTTTTTAATATATAAGATAAAAGTGTTGGTTTCAATAAAAAAAAAAAAAAAAAAAAAAAAATGGATAAATAAGAAAAGAATTTTATTTTATATTTCATTGCGTAAGGAAATGTAAATATGCACGACAGTGTGTTTTAAATTATTTCTGATGTGTGAAAATATCATTCATGTATTTTTAGAGTCAATTTGATTCATAAGCTAAGTAAAGAAATTTATATAGATATCAATTGATTTAGGTATAAATTATGGGTTTTGCGTATGGTATATAAGTTTATTTCCATTAATATTTAACAAAGTGTTTTAATCAGCACCACCTTGAGGAATTTTGCTAAGTTTCTCGTTCAGAAAATTTAGGGTGTATAAGATGGCATATTTGGGTCGCGCAAAGAAAGAGGATTTGAAATTGTTGGCTGTGGAGCTGAATCTTCAGGTCACGAATGAAATGACTGTAAGCGATTTACGCAAATTAATTACCAAAGATAAAGAATATGACGAAGAGTTTACTAAAAATCAGCTCGACATTATTATCGAAGATAGGACGCTCCATGAGAAACAAGACGCTGAAAAGCAATTCCAAGAGCAAGAGATTGAAAAACAAAAACGCGAATATGAATTTGAGTTAGAAAAAATCCGTTTGGAAGCTGAAAAGTTTAAAGTAGCACCGATTTCTGAAGCTAAGAGTAGTACGCAAGATTTAACAAAAATCGTTCCGAAATGAGAGATGGAGATATAGTGCTGTTCTTGACTTTGTTTGAGCGTCAAGCCAAGAGAATTAATCTAGATAAATGTAACTGGGTGTCAGCTCTTTTATCTCTTATGCCAAAAGAAATCACTCAATTAATAGCTCGTGAATCAGAAGAAAAATTTGCAGGCCTATCACCAAAAGAGAACTTCGTAGTGTAATTGGTTTGGCTAATTATTACCAGGAATACATTCCAAATTTTACTTTAGAAATTCTTCCCTTGACTGAATTAACAAAGAAAAGCGTACCTAATGAAATTCCCTGGTCTGATGCCCAAGAAACAGCTTTTCAAAAATTGAAACACCATTTAATGAATATGCCATCTCTATATACGCCTAATATAGCAAAGCCATTCAAATTGTACACTGATGCTTCGAGCAAAGCTATTGGAGCATGTTTATCTCAGTCAGACGATTCTGGCAAAGAACATACGATTGCTTTTTTTAGTAAAAAACTGTCTTAAACGTGTATCGCTTGGCCATCCAAGAGGCCTTCATGATACGCGAACCTTGAATTGCTTATAGCATTTCATAAGATGGTCTGCATAACGGTGCTTCTCGTTTCTACCAAATTTGATTTTGCCATTGCACCACAAAGCCAGGCATTCATTTTATGTTTATCAGACCTCTGATAGTCTTTAGCTAAAATTAAAAATTTACCTTTGCAAAGTGGACAACAGAACGGAGCCATGCAAATACGATATAACTGGAGACCAAAAATTAAACAGCCGTCATGTAGCAATCTAAAAAAATTATGCCGGATTGAAATTATTCAAGCTGCTTATATAAAGTTAATCTAAGCAAGATGACCTTGAAAATATAGTCAGTCAAGTTTCAAGGTCACATGAAAAAAAAAATTTTTTTTTTTTTTTTTTTTTTTTTTCACAGTTGGTTGGTTGGTTGATAATCTTGTCTGTATATAAAATATGGCTAACGTGACTACACTCTCATTGTGTCTCGACGTTTGCCAGCAACGGTCGTCTAGTCACTATGTCTCGTAATGTGTTTTCAGCAAGATGTACATTGATGGACACTAGAGAGTTAGATTTTTCTATAAAAGCCTATGATCTATTCTGATTTCATGAAAACCTGCAGTATTTTGTAATTTGTCAGACAAAAGTCTTGTTTTCAAAGCCAATAATGTATAAATATCGCTATCCCATCCTATTTTAAAGGAAATGGGTTTAGACATCAGGAGCTAGTTTATGCATGACCTTACAGTAGAAGAAATAAATAAATAGTGTTTACTGAAATTACACAAATAGTGTTTTGTTTATTTCATTTAATAACGGGCCATAATAAATTAGTTTGTTTTCGAACGAAATAGCTAATGCTGACGAAAATCGTCTGCGTTATTATTATTATTATTTTTTTTTGTTTCATTTCACTATTTTATAGAAAGAGTAAATTTTTTTTTTCTTTTCTGTGTTTATGCTTATGACACATGGTAATTATCGCGGAGTATAAAGACAGGAGAAGAAGGTAACATTGAAATTTTGTGATGTTGTTTTCTAATGTTTACAGAGGGCGCCAGCGTACAATACTTCCTTCTCTCCAGCTTCTGCAATGTTATTCAATGGGGAAATGTCTCGTTTTAATTATTTTTTAAAAAATAGTATCAAGCTGAAAAAATTTCGATTGAAAGCAAATTTCATTAAATATTCTATGCAACATGTTTTTTTTAAGAGCGATTTTATGCTAATTTTACTTTGAAAGAGAGCTTTTAAAAAATGACGATCTTTATGAACCGAAGCTAGCTAAAACAGACAATTGGGAGAAAGGAGAATGGAGATCGTTTGTATTGTGTCGTTTGAAAATGTAGATTATTATGGATATCTTATGGCAGTCTTATAATTTTTCATCATTAGTATATTTGACGTATAAAAAAATGTAGTAAATAAGTTTTTTTTTTTTTTTTTTTTTCTTATCACTATCATAGCCTGTTTTACAACTAGGAACGAAGCATGTATTTGAAACATCTGAATTATGCAGTTTTAAGCACTTACAAAAAATTAAATTGCTTAAAATTAAAAATTTAAAATTTACTCCGGCAAAATTCTATTGAAAACAACATTATATCCGCGCCGAGATAGGGAGTAATGACAAGTGGCGCCCTCAATATTTACCAAAAATTTACATCACAGTTTAGTAGATTTCTCCCATTGGACCTTTAACTCCTATTAATATTACTCCGTGGTAATTATATAAAAAGTGTTAAAGATTACATTTTTTTTTATTGTTTATTTTTTTTTACAAACGTTGAAGTAAGCTTATGATAGAAATGTTTGTTTATTCATTTCATATGAAATAAAAGTGTTGGTTTCAATAAAAAAAAAAAAAAAAATTTGGATAAATAAGAAAAGAATTTTATTTTATATTTCATTGCGTAAGGAAATGTAAATATGCACGACAGTGTGTTTTAAATTATTTCTGATGTGTGAAAATATCATTCATGTATTTTTAAAGTCAATTTGATTCATAAGCTAAGTAAAGAAATTTATATAGATATCAATTGATTTAGGTATAAATTATGGGTTTTGCGTATGGTATATAAGTTTATTTCCATTAATATTTAACAAAGTGTTTTAATCAGCACCACCTTGAGGAATTTTGCTAAGTTTCTCGTTCAGAAAATTTAGGGTGTATAAGATGGCATATTTGGGTCGCGCAAAGAAAGAGGATTTGAAATTGTTGGCTGTGGAGCTGAATCTTCAGGTCACGAATGAAATGACTGTAAGCGATTTACGCAAATTAATTACCAAAGATAAAGAATATGACGAAGAGTTTACTAAAAATCAGCTCGACATTATTATCGAAGATAGGAAGCTCCATGAGAAACAAGACGCTGAAAAGCAATTCCAAGAGCAAGAGATTGAAAAACAAAAACGCGAATATGAATTTGAGTTAGAAAAAATCCGTTTGGAAGCTGAAAAGTTTAAAGTAGCACCGATTTCTGAAGCTAAGAGTAGTACGCAAGATTTAACAAAAATCGTTCCGAAATGAGAGATGGAGATATAGTGCTGTTCTTGACTTTGTCTGAGCGTCAAGCCAAGAGAATTAATCTAGATAAATGTAACTGGGTGTCAGCTCTTTTAGCTCTTATGCCAGAAGAAATCACTCAATTAATAGCTCGTGAATCAGAAGAAAAATTTGCAGGCCTATCACCAAAAGAGAACTTCGTAGTGTAATTGGTTTGGCTAATTATTACCAGGAATACATTCCAAATTTTACTTTAGAAATTCTTCCCTTGACTGAATTAACAAAGAAAAGCGTACCTAATGAAATTCCCTGGTCTGATGCCCAAGAAACAACTTTTCAAAAATTGAAACACCATTTAATGAATATGCCATCTCTATATACGCCTAATATAGCAAAGCCATTCAAATTGTACACTGATGCTTCGAGCAAAGCTATTGGAGCATGTTTATCTCAGTCAGACGATTCTGGCAAAGAACATACGATTGCTTTTTTTAGTAAAAAACTGTCTCTGTGCCAAGTCAAATGGTCAACGATCGAACGAGAAGCTTACAGTGTGCTGACTGCTCTACGAAAGTTTGATACTTGGCTCTTCGGTGCAGAAGTCGAAGTAATTTCCGATCACAATCCTCTGACTTTTCTGACCCAAACAATGCCACACGGTGCAAAGTTAGCACGTTGGGCTTTAGCTTTGCAAAGATATAATCTAAAAATTACGTATAGGAAGGGGAAAAATCATGGCAATGCCGATTCTTTATCTAGACTTCCCTAAAATATTTCTAATAGTATTTCAGTTGTATCTAATTATTCAAATTTAATTTACCTCGTGATATACTATATAATTCATGTGCATATTATAAGGGTTGTTTGTAAGATATTTAATGTTAGATCTATTATTTGTGTGTATTGCTGTTGTTGTTTTATTGCTAAATATACTATGTATTTCATTTTTTCCCCCTTCTTCTTCTTTGGGCATATGCAGAAGCTCTTCCTAAAGATTTTATGATATATGCATTTTTTTTATAAACTCTTGATATAAACTTTTAGGATCTACATATATGAACATTTATTTTATAAACTTTTTCTAAAAAGAATTTTTGTGGTACCTACATGAACATTTTCTTAGAAACTCTTAGTGTTATCTGTTGGTGTTCTTCCTGTATGAAAAACTTATATCAAAAACTATTCAGCATTATCATGAATGTGAACATTTGTGTAGAAACTCTCTATATCATGAAACAGTATCTAAGTTTGGTAGCATCATAGTCACTCCTGTGACGTATGAGCACAAAAAGGAGGGACGAGTAAAGTTCCATGACGTCATGAAGTGGTATTTGACAGGAGATAGGTGGCAACAGCCAAGGAAGGGAGAACGGGGTTGGAATGGACGAGAAGAATTGACATGTTTAGAGTTGGTTCGCGTAGAATATTTTTATTTGTGTTCTAAATGTTTTATATATGTTTTGTGAAGTTTTAGTAATGTGTTATTAAATGTTTCGTCTTCAAGCACGATGTTTTTTTATTCCAAAGCCACGAATGAATTCATTAAATTTTAAGTGATGGTGTCTCCAATCAAGCAGAGACCAGGATCGAATTTTACTTATATATATATATATATATATATATATATATAAAATCAAATTTTAGAAAGTGATAAATTGTTTAATAGTTGTGTATTTCTTGAATGTGAAATCTTAAATTAAAAATATATATTAGTTAAAAAGTTATAATGGGGCAAATTCTCCATAGAAGAACATTGGCTTTGGCTTCTGTTGACGACAAATAGAAAGTCCTCTTAATATTATGTACTAAAGGTTGAATCCTCTATGAAATTTTTATCTAGCTACGACCTTGGCTACATTAGGGCCGCGGTAGCCCAGTCGGTAGAGCGCCGGCCTCGTAATTGGAAGATTGCGGGTTCGGTACTCGAGCCGGCCAAAGACCGTCGTGTACACTAATGGTGGCTGGTGACCGTAAAATCTGTCGTGGCCGCAATGTCCTCCATGTTCCCATAAAAAATTATACCTCTGGGGGTCACCGAAGCGGTAGAGCCATCCCTTCCGTGGAGGATCAAAATTGCGATGGCATGTCTCCAGACCACCCTTAGGGGTGAGTCCCAGAACGTCACCAATTGCCTACCTGCACAGCACTAGTGCGACGTAAAATCCAACTATCCAATCCTTGGCTACATTAAAGACAAAAATCAAGGAACGCGGTAGCGTTCCGCCCCGTTAAGCTAAAACAAACATTAAAAAAAAACCAAATGAAATTTACAAAGTAGGAAAGTCAATGGTGAACGCTACAAGTGTATATTATGTCGACATAGTATCTCGGACTTTTCGACTACCTGTATCTCAGCTTCCTGATCCCCAAGACCTATGATTTTTTGCACAGACCTTAAGTATACCCTTAAGACAAAACATAAAAATTTGCCTGTCGCTCCGAATTAAGGGGCCTGAGTTATATAATTTTGAAAACCCGAAATTTGCCGGTTAGATTCTTCTTCTTCTTCTTCTTGTAATTGTTAAGACAAAGAATGTTGACGTCGATTGAGCCTTGAGTTCTGAGCTAATGAGCTGAAAATTTGCATGGATATTCCTTCTGACCCGTACTAGTGCCTTTTACAATAAAAAATTTTTTTGGTCAATATACGGGGTAGTTATTTTCAATTTTGTGATATTTAACCCAAAAATTTCGTGAATTCGCAAGAGATGGCGCTCGCATCCAATGAATTTAATTTTGTCATTAAATAAGGCATTAAATAGTAATAAATTCTGCTTTTATTTTTCTTTCTTTCTTACTTTTTTTTACAAAAATGGATTGAAATAAATTAAAAGACACCTTTTTCTTAAAATTTTTACAAGAAACATGTTTATTAATAAAAAAAATAAAAAAAAAACAATCGACAAATTTGGATTTCGTAATAAACTAGTTGGCATAGGTGGACTTTGCTCAGTTCCCCATCATATTTATGTTCTCATAAATTTCTAGTGCGAGACATATTATAATCATGTTAAAAGAAATGAATTTGACCAAAGCTTGATACAATGACAGAATCAAATCCCCGCCTAATAGGCTATTCACCGTTCACTTCGATATATTTATCTTATTCTAATCTATTAATTTATTTTATCAGGGTCAATTTCGTTGTTTAGTTTTCATGCTAATCCTCATGCAATAATCCTCAAAATTCATATTTATATGAAAAATTTACAATTTCGCTATGTTGGTAAAATCGTAAATTACGAATAACTTACGAAATTTTCCTATAAGAATATTTGTATTCAATCATGTTCAAACACATATCATAAATGTAATTTTGAAGTTGTCTAATGCATTTATGATCCTCAAAATGGAAGTTTATGCTCAAATTTGCCTTATTCTGACATGTTAAGTAAATCATAAATTCCAAATAACCTACTAATTTTTTAAATTGGAAAAATCATAGTCTATGATATTCATGCCAGTGTCCTAAATAATATTTCAAAAGTAGTCTGACATCTTTACGATGAAAATATCTCTCAAAATCGACGTTTATGTGAAATTTTACCCTACACTGCCATGTTAAGAAATTCGTAAATTTCCAATAACTTACGAAATTTTTATAATGGAAAATTCATAGTCATTAATATTCATGCCAGTGTCCTAAATAATATTTCAAAAGTAGTCTGACATCTTTACGAGGAAAATATCGCTCAAAACTGACGTTTATGTGAAATTTTGCCCTATGTTAAGAAATTCGTAAATTTTCAATAACTTGCGAAATTTTCAAAGTAGCATATTTATAGTTACTGATGTTCATTCCGGCATCAAAACTGATATTTTAAAACTGGTCTGACATTTTTACAGTTAAAAGTTTCCATTTAATGCACGTTTAAGTGAATTTTTGTCCTATTCTCCCAAGTTAAGAAAATCGTAAATTTCTAATAACTTACGAAGTTTTTTAATTCGAATGTTGCAAATGAATAGGGTTCTTGCCAGTGTCGAAAGTAATATTTTAAAACTGATTTGACCTCTCTGCGACAATTTGTTCTTGAGATATCGTGTACACAGACTAACGGACTAACAGACTCCCTACAGACAGACACCATATAAATTTTGTCATTTTCGGATTCCTCACACCTGAAAACGTGTAGAAAAGTAAAAAAACCGGGGTCGAAAATTTTCACGTTTATTACCTAAGTTCCCTATACCTCTAGTATGATGGGGAACTAATAAATGCTTAAAGGACGCGCTAAACAGACTTTTAACAAAAGTAATGTGGCTGATGAAATAAAAGAGCGATTCGTTAACTTTATAAAATTACGGATGATGAAAGAATACCTATAATTATATTCCGATCCTATATTATATACGAGAAATATTATCATGGAAAAATTCAAATTTGACATTTTTGTGTTTCTATGAGTTTTGAGGTCTTCTGAATTCATTTTTCATTTTTTATAATAAAGAGATATGCATGTATGTGTATCAGTGAATACGATAGCGTCTAAGCGCTGCATTTGATATGTATGCTGGAGGTGACCCACAACTAATGACTTTAATGATGTAGAACTCAGTTTTTTTTTCACCATGTTTTTATTAACTTCGATTCTTGTTTGTTTGTTTGTTTTTCCAGTACAAATCTTGCAATCGATTTTTAACTAACTTCCCGACTAGCTAGACATTTGAAACTTCCAGGATAGCTCAGAACACAGTGACAATACATTTTTTAACACTTTTAGTCAACTGTTTCAGGTCCCTACTGCCGTCGGCAGAGTTTATATGATTCGACAGAAAATTTATTTAACTAACTTCCCGACTAGCTAGACATTTCAAACTTTCAGAATAGTTCAGAACACGGTGAAAATGCATTTTTTTAATACATTTAGCTAACTGTTTCGGGTTACTGCTGCCATCGGCAGCGTTACCAGCACAAAGCTTGCAATCGATTTTAACTAACTTCCCGACTAGCTAGGCATTTGAAACTTTCAGGATAGCTCAGAACACGGTGACGATACATTTTTTAACACTTTTAGTCAACTGTTTCAGGTCCTTACTGCCTTCGGCAGCGTTTATATGATTCGACAGAAAATTTATTTAACTAATTTCCCGACTAGCTAGACATTTGAAACTTTCAGAATAGTTCAGAACACGGTGAAAATGCCCTTTTTAATACTTTTAGCCAACAGTTTCGGGTTACTGCTGCCTTCGGCAGCGTTACCAGCACAAACCTTGCGATCGCTTTTTAACTAACTTCCCGACTAGCTAGATATTTGAAACTTTCAGGATAGCTCAGAACACGGTGACAATACATTTTTTAACACTTTTAGTCAACTGTTTCAGGTCCCTACTGCCTTTGACAGCGTTTATATGATTCAACAGAAAATTTATTTAACTAACTTCCTGATTAGCTAGACATTTGAAACTTTCATGAATAGTTCAGAACACGGTGACAATAGATTTTTAATGCTTTTAGTCAATTGTTTGGGGTTTCTGCTGCAATCGGCATCGTTACCAGTACACATATTGCAATCGCTTTTTAACTAACTTCCCGACTAGCTAGACATTTGAAACTTTCAGGATAGCTCAGAACATAGTGACAATACATTTTTTCCAATTTGAAAATCATTTGAGGACAAATGTTCTCGAATTTACAAATTTGTCCTCAAAGTAAAGCATAATTTAACTCTGTCCTCAAATGGCCTTTCAATTTGAGGACGCAGCGATGATTTGCCCTTAAATTTGGTTTAAAAAATTTGGTCGCCTTAGCGAAACCCAGTATCAACTTGAGTTTCACTAGAAAACACAGCTTAAATAACAGCTGACAACATATAAATCACAGCACAAACGATACCATAGTCATAACATACAGAAATAAACTACAATTCAATGGTAGATACTTAGTCAAGCAAAATTTTCTATTCCGTAAAGTCTTAGCGAGAAACGCACCTCAGTGTTTGGAACGGGACTCATTTTATAGCCTGCCATTAATCCTGAATTTTACAGTAACTTCCGTAATAATCCAGTTACAGCTTGGACAATGGGTCTAACGATAATAAAGGTTTTTTCTCCAAGGTCGTCAAAATAATTGTCAAGGTGCGATAAAGTCGCCAAATTCATCGCCAAGTCCATTACGTGCCCTGATAAAGTGTGTTTTTAACGGAGAAGGATCTTTTTTAACGTGGAAACAAGCTAGAAATGCGAAAAATTGACATTTTATAATGTGACTAAACCTCTTAGAAAGAAATCACATAAAAATAAGTAGTACTATTTAGAAATCTGTAACACTATACAGTAAGACCCCGCTTAACGCTGTTTCATTTAGCGCTGTTTCGGTTTAGCTCTCTTTTATTTCCCCTGTGGATTCCCCGAAATTGCTCGCAGCAGTACGGGGATTCCCTGAAATTGTGCGCGCGCTGTTTCGCATTACGCTCTACTTTGATGGAACGTATCCCCCGCGTTAAGCGGGGTCTTACTGTATTTACATCTATGCGCAACACGCACGATTTTTATTGATCTATTACACAAATATATTCATTATGCATACGTATTAAATTTATAAAAGCACATACATAACCTGCAAAAAGAAGTGATATCTCATAAAAAAACAATACTATTGTAAAAGTCACCCGCCCAGCAAAAACTCTTACCTTTCTTAAGCATTCAAAAAAGGATTGATATCAAATTTCGCAGCCGCTATTGAATCCCGGGTACTCAATGCCTAGCTTAATGAAGATCTGCCAATACCACTGCATGTATCTTTCTAATAAATCCTAACCTCTTTCAACATTCTTTGTTATATGTGTTAGTTTTTTCGCTGCATTATAAAGTTATAATTTAAAGTATTTTACGGCGGCGTGCGTCCCCTATGTAGAAGTTTTAATTAATAAAAAATTTAGTTAGTAAAGATTAAAATTTTATTACGCACCCCGAAGTAAAAATAATTTAAATTATAACTTTATAATGCAACGAAAAAAACTAACACAGATAACAAAGAATGTTGAAAAAGAGATTAGGATTTATTAGAAAGATACATGCAGTGGTATTGGCAGATCTTCATTAAACTGGGCATTGAGTACCCGGGATTCAATAGCGGCGGCGAAATTTGATATCAATCCTTTTTTTGGCTGCTTAAGAAAGGTAAGAGTTTTTTCTGGGCGGGGTGACTTTTACAATAGTATTGTTTTTTATGAGATTTTAAAACTGTTTATGAATTACACGAGCGAAAAGCATTTGAAATGCTTTGTTCCTCA
>CAWVNO010001070.1:0-57602 GCA_963930645.1 Salticus scenicus
ACGCGGACTTTCGGCAGCCGTCCTGCGCTCTCAAAATTTTTTTCGCAGTTTCACATGCCCATCTTCAAACGACGATTCCCAAGCAACTAAAAGAGTCTAACTATCGCTATAAGTTTCAGAATCTGCGGAATATATTCTAGTTTCATAATAACCGCACCGGATATTTTGCACGGTGAAACTTTGGGCCCGGGGGGCGTTTTTACGCGGACTTTCGGCAGCCGTCCTGCGCTCTCAAAATTTTTTTCGCAGTTTCACATGCCCATCTTCAAACGACGATTCCCAAGCAACTAAAAGAGTCTAACTATCGCTATAAGTTTCAGAATCTGCGGAATATATTCTAGTTTCATAATAACCGCACCGGATATTTTGCACGGTGAAACTTTGGGCCCGGGGGGCGTTTTTACGCGGACTTTCGGCAGCCGTCCTGCGCTCTCAAAATTTTTTTCGCAGTTTCACATGCCCATCTTCAAACGACGATTCCAAGCAACTAAAAGAGTCTAACTATCGCTATACGTTTCAGAATCTGCGGAATATATTCTAGTTTCATAATAACCGCACCGGATATTTTGCACGGTGAAACTTTGGGCCCGGGGGGCGTTTTTACGCGGACTTTCGGCAGCCGTCCTGCGCTCTCAAAATTTTTTTCGCAGTTTCACATGCCCATCTTCAAACGACGATTCCCAAGCAACTAAAAGAGTCTAACTATCGCTATAAGTTTCAGAATCTGCGGAATATATTCTAGTTTCATAATAACCGCACCGGATATTTTGCACGGTGAAACTTTGGGCCCGGGGGGCGTTTTTACGCGGACTTTCGGCAGCCGTCCTGCGCTCTCAAAATTTTTTTCGCAGTTTCACATGCCCATCTTCAAACGACGATTCCCAAGCAACTAAAAGAGTCTAACTATCGCTATAAGTTTCAGAATCTGCGGAATATATTCTAGTTTCATAATAACCGCACCGGATATTTTGCACGGTGAAACTTTGGGCCCGGGGGGCGTTTTTACGCGGACTTTCGGCAGCCGTCCTGCGCTCTCAAAATTTTTTTCGCAGTTTCACATGCCCATCTTCAAACGACGATTCCCAAGCAACTAAAAGAGTCTAACTATCGCTATACGTTTCAGAATCTGCGGAATATATTCTAGTTTCATAATAACCGCACCGGATATTTTGCACGGTGAAACTTTGGGCCCGGGGGGCGTTTTTACGCGGACTTTCGGCAGCCGTCCTGCGCTCTCAAAATTTTTTTCGCAGTTTCACATGCCCATCTTCAAACGACGATTCCCAAGCAACTAAAAGAGTCTAACTATCGCTATAAGTTTCAGAATCTGCGGAATATATTCTAGTTTCATAATAACCGCACCGGATATTTTGCACGGTGAAACTTTGGGCCCGGGGGGCGTTTTTACGCGGACTTTCGGCAGCCGTCCTGCGCTCTCAAAATTTTTTTCGCAGTTTCACATGCCCATCTTCAAACGACGATTCCCAAGCAACTAAAAGAGTCTAACTATCGCTATAAGTTTCAGAATCTGCGGAATATATTCTAGTTTCATAATAACCGCACCGGATATTTTGCACGGTGAAACTTTGGGCCCGGGGGGCGTTTTTACGCGGACTTTCGGCAGCCGTCCTGCGCTCTCAAAATTTTTTTCGCAGTTTCACATGCCCATCTTCAAACGACGATTCCCAAGCAACTAAAAGAGTCTAACTATCGCTATAACGTTTCAGAATCTGCGGAATATATTCTAGTTTCATAATAACCGCACCGGATATTTTGCACGGTGAAACTTTGGGCCCGGGGGGCGTTTTTACGCGGACTTTCGGCAGCCGTCCTGCGCTCTCAAAATTTTTTTCGCAGTTTCACATGCCCATCTTCAAACGACGATTCCCAAGCAACTAAAAGAGTCTAACTATCGCTATAAGTTTCAGAATCTGCGGAATATATTCTAGTTTCATAATAACCGCACCGGATATTTTTGCACGGTGAAACTTTGGGCCCGGGGGGCGTTTTTACGCGGACTTTCGGCAGCCGTCCTGCGCTCTCAAAATTTTTTTCGCAGTTTCACATGCCCATCTTCAAACGACGATTCCCAAGCAACTAAAAGAGTCTAACTATCGCTATAAGTTTCAGAATCTGCGGAATATATTCTAGTTTCATAATAACCGCACCGGATATTTTGCACGGTGAAACTTTGGGCCCGGGGGGCGTTTTTACGCGGACTTTCGGCAGCCGTCCTGCGCTCTCAAAATTTTTTTCGCAGTTTCACATGCCCATCTTCAAACGACGATTCCCAAGCAACTAAAAGAGTCTAACTATCGCTATACGTTTCAGAATCTGCGGAATATATTCTAGTTTCATAATAACCGCACCGGATATTTTGCACGGTGAAACTTTGGGCCCGGGGGGCGTTTTTACGCGGACTTTCGGCAGCCGTCCTGCGCTCTCAAAATTTTTTTCGCAGTTTCACATGCCCATCTTCAAACGACGATTCCCAAGCAACTAAAAGAGTCTAACTATCGCTATAAGTTTCAGAATCTGCGGAATATATTCTAGTTTCATAATAACCGCACCGGATATTTTGCACGGTGAAACTTTGGGCCCGGGGGGCGTTTTTACGCGGACTTTCGGCAGCCGTCCTGCGCTCTCAAAATTTTTTTCGCAGTTTCACATGCCCATCTTCAAACGACGATTCCCAAGCAACTAAAAGAGTCTAACTATCGCTATAAGTTTCAGAATCTGCGGAATATATTCTAGTTTCATAATAACCGCACCGGATATTTTGCACGGTGAAACTTTGGGCCCGGGGGGCGTTTTTACGCGGACTTTCGGCAGCCGTCCTGCGCTCTCAAAATTTTTTTCGCAGTTTCACATGCCCATCTTCAAACGACGATTCCCAAGCAACTAAAAGAGTCTAACTATCGCTATAAGTTTCAGAATCTGCGGAATATATTCTAGTTTCATAATAACCGCACCGGATATTTTGCACGGTGAAACTTTGGGCCCGGGGGGCGTTTTTACGCGGACTTTCGGCAGCCGTCCTGCGCTCTCAAAATTTTTTTCGCAGTTTCACATGCCCATCTTCAAACGACGATTCCCAAGCAACTAAAAGAGTCTAACTATCGCTATAAGTTTCAGAATCTGCGGAATATATTCTCGTTTCATAATAACCGCACCGGATATTTTGCACGGTGAAACTTTGGGCCCGGGGGGCGTTTTTACGCGGACTTTCGGCAGCCGTCCTGCGCTCTCAAAATTTTTTCGCAGTTTCACATGCCCATCTTCAAACGACGATTCCCAAGCAACTAAAAGAGTCTAACTATCGCTATACGTTTCAGAATCTGCGGAATATATTCTAGTTTCATAATAACCGCACCGGATATTTTGCACGGTGAAACTTTGGGCCCGGGGGGCGTTTTTACGCGGACTTTCGGCAGCCGTCCTGCGCTCTCAAAATTTTTTTCGCAGTTTCACATGCCCATCTTCAAACGACGATTCCCAAGCAACTAAAAGAGTCTAACTATCGCTATAAGTTTCAGAATCTGCGGAATATATTCTAGTTTCATAATAACCGCACCGGATATTTTGCACGGTGAAACTTTGGGCCCGGGGGGCGTTTTTACGCGGACTTTCGGCAGCCGTCCTGCGCTCTCAAAATTTTTTTCGCAGTTTCACATGCCCATCTTCAAACGACGATTCCCAAGCAACTAAAAGAGTCTAACTATCGCTATACGTTTCAGAATCTGCGGAATATATTCTAGTTTCATAATAACCGCACCGGATATTTTGCACGGTGAAACTTTGGGCCCGGGGGGGCGTTTTTACGCGGACTTTCGGCAGCCGTCCTGCGCTCTCAAAATTTTTTTCGCAGTTTCACATGCCCATCTTCAAACGACGATTCCCAAGCAACTAAAAGAGTCTAATTATCGCTATAAGTTTCAGAATCTGCGGAATATATTCTAGTTTCATAATAACCGCACCGGATATTTTGCACGGTGAAACTTTGGGCCCGGGGGGCGTTTTTACGCGGACTTTCGGCAGCCGTCCTGCGCTCTCAAAATTTTTTTCGCAGTTTCACATGCCCATCTTCAAACGACGATTCCCAAGCAACTAAAAGAGTCTAACTATCGCTATAAGTTTCAGAATCTGCGGAATATATTCTAGTTTCATAATAACCGCACCGGATATTTTGCACGGTGAAACTTTGGGCCCGGGGGGCGTTTTTACGCGGACTTTCGGCAGCCGTCCTGCGCTCTCAAAATTTTTTTCGCAGTTTCACATGCCCATCTTCAAACGACGATTCCCAAGCAACTAAAAGAGTCTAACTATCGCTATACGTTTCAGAATCTGCGGAATATATTCTAGTTTCATAATAACCGCACCGGATATTTTGCACGGTGAAACTTTGGGCCCGGGGGGCGTTTTTACGCGGACTTTCGGCAGCCGTCCTGCGCTCTCAAAATTTTTTTCGCAGTTTCACATGCCCATCTTCAAACGACGATTCCCAAGCAACTAAAAGAGTCTAACTATCGCTATAAGTTTCAGAATCTGCGGAATATATTCTAGTTTCATAATAACCGCACCGGATATTTTGCACGGTGAAACTTTGGGCCCGGGGGGCGTTTTTACGCGGACTTTCGGCAGCCGTCCTGCGCTCTCAAAATTTTTTTCGCAGTTTCACATGCCCATCTTCAAACGACGATTCCCAAGCAACTAAAAGAGTCTAACTATCGCTATAAGTTTCAGAATCTGCGGAATATATTCTAGTTTCATAATAACCGCACCGGATATTTTGCACGGTGAAACTTTGGGCCCGGGGGGGCGTTTTTACGCGGACTTTCGGCAGCCGTCCTGCGCTCTCAAAATTTTTTTCGCAGTTTCACATGCCCATCTTCAAACGACGATTCCCAAGCAACTAAAAGAGTCTAACTATCGCTATACGTTTCAGAATCTGCGGAATATATTCTAGTTTCATAATAACCGCACCGGATATTTTGCACGGTGAAACTTTGGGCCCGGGGGGCGTTTTTACGCGGACTTTCGGCAGCCGTCCTGCGCTCTCAAAATTTTTTTCGCAGTTTCACATGCCCATCTTCAAACGACGATTCCCAAGCAACTAAAAGAGTCTAACTATCGCTATAAGTTTCAGAATCTGCGGAATATATTCTAGTTTCATAATAACCGCACCGGATATTTTGCACGGTGAAACTTTGGGCCCGGGGGCGTTTTTACGCGGACTTTCGGCAGCCGTCCTGCGCTCTCAAAATTTTTTTCGCAGTTTCACATGCCCATCTTCAAACGACGATTCCCAAGCAACTAAAAGAGTCTAACTATCGCTATAAGTTTCAGAATCTGCGGAATATATTCTAGTTTCATAATAACCGCACCGGATATTTTGCACGGTGAAACTTTGGGCCCGGGGGGCGTTTTTACGCGGACTTTCGGCAGCCGTCCTGCGCTCTCAAAATTTTTTTCGCAGTTTCACATGCCCATCTTCAAACGACGATTCCCAAGCAACTAAAAGAGTCTAACTATCGCTATACGTTTCAGAATCTGCGGAATATATTCTAGTTTCATAATAACCGCACCGGATATTTTGCACGGTGAAACTTTGGGCCCGGGGGGCGTTTTTACGCGGACTTTTCGGCAGCCGTCCTGCGCTCTCAAAATTTTTTTCGCAGTTTCACATGCCCATCTTCAAACGACGATTCCCAAGCAACTAAAAGAGTCTAACTATCGCTATAAGTTTCAGAATCTGCGGAATATATTCTAGTTTCATAATAACCGCACCGGATATTTTGCACGGTGAAACTTTGGGCCCGGGGGGCGTTTTTTACGCGGACTTTCGGCAGCCGTCCTGCGCTCTCAAAATTTTTTTCGCAGTTTCACATGCCCATCTTCAAACGACGATTCCCAAGCAACTAAAAGAGTCTAACTATCGCTATACGTTTCAGAATCTGCGGAATATATTCTAGTTTCATAATAACCGCACCGGATATTTTGCACGGTGAAACTTTGGGCCCGGGGGGCGTTTTTACGCGGACTTTCGGCAGCCGTCCTGCGCTCTCAAAATTTTTTTCGCAGTTTCACATGCCCATCTTCAAACGACGATTCCCAAGCAACTAAAAGAGTCTAACTATCGCTATAAGTTTCAGAATCTGCGGAATATATTCTAGTTTCATAATAACCGCACCGGATATTTTGCACGGTGAAACTTTGGGCCCGGGGGGCGTTTTTACGCGGACTTTCGGCAGCCGTCCTGCGCTCTCAAAATTTTTTTCGCAGTTTCACATGCCCATCTTCAAACGACGATTCCCAAGCAACTAAAAGAGTCTAACTATCGCTATAAGTTTCAGAATCTGCGGAATATATTCTAGTTTCATAATAACCGCACCGGATATTTTGCACGGTGAAACTTTGGGCCCGGGGGGCGTTTTTACGCGGACTTTCGGCAGCCGTCCTGCGCTCTCAAAATTTTTTTCGCAGTTTCACATGCCCATCTTCAAACGACGATTCCCAAGCAACTAAAAGAGTCTAACTATCGCTATACGTTTCAGAATCTGCGGAATATATTCTAGTTTCATAATAACCGCACCGGATATTTTGCACGGTGAAACTTTGGGCCCGGGGGGCGTTTTTACGCGGACTTTCGGCAGCCGTCCTGCGCTCTCAAAATTTTTTTCGCAGTTTCACATGCCCATCTTCAAACGACGATTCCCAAGCAACTAAAAGAGTCTAACTATCGCTATAAGTTTCAGAATCTGCGGAATATATTCTAGTTTCATAATAACCGCACCGGATATTTTGCACGGTGAAACTTTGGGCCCGGGGGGCGTTTTTACGCGGACTTTCGGCAGCCGTCCTGCGCTCTCAAAATTTTTTTCGCAGTTTCACATGCCCATCTTCAAACGACGATTCCCAAGCAACTAAAAGAGTCTAACTATCGCTATAAGTTTCAGAATCTGCGGAATATATTCTAGTTTCATAATAACCGCACCGGATATTTTGCACGGTGAAACTTTGGGCCCGGGGGGCGTTTTTACGCGGACTTTCGGCAGCCGTCCTGCGCTCTCAAAATTTTTTTCGCAGTTTCACATGCCCATCTTCAAACGACGATTCCCAAGCAACTAAAAGAGTCTAACTATCGCTATACGTTTCAGAATCTGCGGAATATATTCTAGTTTCATAATAACCGCACCGGATATTTTGCACGGTGAAACTTTGGGCCCGGGGGGCGTTTTTACGCGGACTTTCGGCAGCCGTCCTGCGCTCTCAAAATTTTTTTCGCAGTTTCACATGCCCATCTTCAAACGACGATTCCCAAGCAACTAAAAGAGTCTAACTATCGCTATAAGTTTCAGAATCTGCGGAATATATTCTAGTTTCATAATAACCGCACCGGATATTTTGCACGGTGAAACTTTGGGCCCGGGGGGCGTTTTTACGCGGACTTTCGGCAGCCGTCCTGCGCTCTCAAAATTTTTTTCGCAGTTTCACATGCCCATCTTCAAACGACGATTCCCAAGCAACTAAAAGAGTCTAACTATCGCTATAAGTTTCAGAATCTGCGGAATATATTCTAGTTTCATAATAACCGCACCGGATATTTTGCACGGTGAAACTTTGGGCCCGGGGGGCGTTTTTACGCGGACTTTCGGCAGCCGTCCTGCGCTCTCAAAATTTTTTTCGCAGTTTCACATGCCCATCTTCAAACGACGATTCCCAAGCAACTAAAAGAGTCTAACTATCGCTATAACGTTTCAGAATCTGCGGAATATATTCTAGTTTCATAATAACCGCACCGGATATTTTGCACGGTGAAACTTTGGGCCCAGGGGGGCGTTTTTACGCGGACTTTCGGCAGCCGTCCTGCGCTCTCAAAATTTTTTTCGCAGTTTCACATGCCCATCTTCAAACGACGATTCCCAAGCAACTAAAAGAGTCTAACTATCGCTATAAGTTTCAGAATCTGCGGAATATATTCTAGTTTCATAATAACCGCACCGGATATTTTGCACGGTGAAACTTTGGGCCCGGGGGGCGTTTTTACGCGGACTTTCGGCAGCCGTCCTGCGCTCTCAAAATTTTTTTCGCAGTTTCACATGCCCATCTTCAAACGACGATTCCCAAGCAACTAAAAGAGTCTAACTATCGCTATAAGTTTCAGAATCTGCGGAATATATTCTAGTTTCATAATAACCGCACCGGATATTTTGCACGGTGAAACTTTGGGCCCGGGGGGCGTTTTTACGCGGACTTTCGGCAGCCGTCCTGCGCTCTCAAAATTTTTTTCGCAGTTTCACATGCCCATCTTCAAACGACGATTCCCAAGCAACTAAAAGAGTCTAACTATCGCTATACGTTTCAGAATCTGCGGAATATATTCTAGTTTCATAATAACCGCACCGGATATTTTGCACGGTGAAACTTTGGGCCCGGGGGGCGTTTTTACGCGGACTTTCGGCAGCCGTCCTGCGCTCTCAAAATTTTTTTCGCAGTTTCACATGCCCATCTTCAAACGACGATTCCCAAGCAACTAAAAGAGTCTAACTATCGCTATAAGTTTCAGAATCTGCGGAATATATTCTAGTTTCATAATAACCGCACCGGATATTTTGCACGGTGAAACTTTGGGCCCGGGGGGCGTTTTTACGCGGACTTTCGGCAGCCGTCCTGCGCTCTCAAAATTTTTTTCGCAGTTTCACATGCCCATCTTCAAACGACGATTCCCAAGCAACTAAAAGAGTCTAACTATCGCTATAAGTTTCAGAATCTGCGGAATATATTCTAGTTTCATAATAACCGCACCGGATATTTTGCACGGTGAAACTTTGGGCCCGGGGGGCGTTTTTACGCGGACTTTCGGCAGCCGTCCTGCGCTCTCAAAATTTTTTTCGCAGTTTCACATGCCCATCTTCAAACGACGATTCCCAAGCAACTAAAAGAGTCTAACTATCGCTATACGTTTCAGAATCTGCGGAATATATTCTAGTTTCATAATAACCGCACCGGATATTTTGCACGGTGAAACTTTGGGCCCGGGGGGCGTTTTTACGCGGACTTTCGGCAGCCGTCCTGCGCTCTCAAAATTTTTTTCGCAGTTTCACATGCCCATCTTCAAACGACGATTCCCAAGCAACTAAAAGAGTCTAACTATCGCTATAAGTTTCAGAATCTGCGGAATATATTCTAGTTTCATAATAACCGCACCGGATATTTTGCACGGTGAAACTTTGGGCCCGGGGGGCGTTTTTACGCGGACTTTCGGCAGCCGTCCTGCGCTCTCAAAATTTTTTTCGCAGTTTCACATGCCCATCTTCAAACGACGATTCCCAAGCAACTAAAAGAGTCTAACTATCGCTATAAGTTTCAGAATCTGCGGAATATATTCTAGTTTCATAATAACCGCACCGGATATTTTGCACGGTGAAACTTTGGGCCCGGGGGGCGTTTTTACGCGGACTTTCGGCAGCCGTCCTGCGCTCTCAAAATTTTTTTCGCAGTTTCACATGCCCATCTTCAAACGACGATTCCCAAGCAACTAAAAGAGTCTAACTATCGCTATACGTTTCAGAATCTGCGGAATATATTCTAGTTTCATAATAACCGCACCGGATATTTTGCACGGTGAAACTTTGGGCCCGGGGGGCGTTTTTACGCGGACTTTCGGCAGCCGTCCTGCGCTCTCAAAATTTTTTTCGCAGTTTCACATGCCCATCTTCAAACGACGATTCCCAAGCAACTAAAAGAGTCTAACTATCGCTATAAGTTTCAGAATCTGCGGAATATATTCTAGTTTCATAATAACCGCACCGGATATTTTGCACGGTGAAACTTTGGGCCCGGGGGGCGTTTTTACGCGGACTTTCGGCAGCCGTCCTGCGCTCTCAAAATTTTTTTCGCAGTTTCACATGCCCATCTTCAAACGACGATTCCCAAGCAACTAAAAGAGTCTAACTATCGCTATAAGTTTCAGAATCTGCGGAATATATTCTAGTTTCATAATAACCGCACCGGATATTTTGCACGGTGAAACTTTGGGCCCGGGGGGCGTTTTTACGCGGACTTTCGGCAGCCGTCCTGCGCTCTCAAAATTTTTTTCGCAGTTTCACATGCCCATCTTCAAACGACGATTCCCAAGCAACTAAAAGAGTCTAACTATCGCTATACGTTTCAGAATCTGCGGAATATATTCTAGTTTCATAATAACCGCACCGGATATTTTGCACGGTGAAACTTGGGCCCGGGGGGCGTTTTTACGCGGACTTTCGGCAGCCGTCCTGCGCTCTCAAAATTTTTTTCGCAGTTTCACATGCCCATCTTCAAACGACGATTCCCAAGCAACTAAAAGAGTCTAACTATCGCTATAAGTTTCAGAATCTGCGGAATATATTCTAGTTTCATAATAACCGCACCGGATATTTTGCACGGTGAAACTTTGGGCCCGGGGGGCGTTTTTACGCGGACTTTCGGCAGCCGTCCTGCGCTCTCAAAATTTTTTTCGCAGTTTCACATGCCCATCTTCAAACGACGATTCCCAAGCAACTAAAAGAGTCTAACTATCGCTATAAGTTTCAGAATCTGCGGAATATATTCTAGTTTCATAATAACCGCACCGGATATTTTGCACGGTGAAACTTTGGGCCCGGGGGGCGTTTTTACGCGGACTTTCGGCAGCCGTCCTGCGCTCTCAAAATTTTTTTCGCAGTTTCACATGCCCATCTTCAAACGACGATTCCCAAGCAACTAAAAGAGTCTAACTATCGCTATACGTTTCAGAATCTGCGGAATATATTCTAGTTTCATAATAACCGCACCGGATATTTTGCACGGTGAAACTTTGGGCCCGGGGGGCGTTTTTACGCGGACTTTCGGCAGCCGTCCTGCGCTCTCAAAATTTTTTTCGCAGTTTCACATGCCCATCTTCAAACGACGATTCCCAAGCAACTAAAAGAGTCTAACTATCGCTATAAGTTTCAGAATCTGCGGAATATATTCTAGTTTCATAATAACCGCACCGGATATTTTGCACGGTGAAACTTTGGGCCCGGGGGGCGTTTTTACGCGGACTTTCGGCAGCCGTCCTGCGCTCTCAAAATTTTTTTCGCAGTTTCACATGCCCATCTTCAAACGACGATTCCCAAGCAACTAAAAGAGTCTAACTATCGCTATAAGTTTCAGAATCTGCGGAATATATTCTAGTTTCATAATAACCGCACCGGATATTTTGCACGGTGAAACTTTGGGCCCGGGGGGCGTTTTTACGCGGACTTTCGGCAGCCGTCCTGCGCTCTCAAAATTTTTTCGCAGTTTCACATGCCCATCTTCAAACGACGATTCCCAAGCAACTAAAAGAGTCTAACTATCGCTATAAGTTTCAGAATCTGCGGAATATATTCTAGTTTCATAATAACCGCACCGGATATTTTGCACGGTGAAACTTTGGGCCCGGGGGGCGTTTTTACGCGGACTTTCGGCAGCCGTCCTGCGCTCTCAAAATTTTTTTCGCAGTTTCACATGCCCATCTTCAAACGACGATTCCCAAGCAACTAAAAGAGTCTAACTATCGCTATAACGTTTCAGAATCTGCGGAATATATTCTAGTTTCATAATAACCGCACCGGATATTTTGCACGGTGAAACTTTGGGCCCGGGGGGCGTTTTTACGCGGACTTTCGGCAGCCGTCCTGCGCTCTCAAAATTTTTTTCGCAGTTTCACATGCCCATCTTCAAACGACGATTCCCAAGCAACTAAAAGAGTCTAACTATCGCTATAAGTTTCAGAATCTGCGGAATATATTCTAGTTTCATAATAACCGCACCGGATATTTTGCACGGTGAAACTTTGGGCCCGGGGGGCGTTTTTACGCGGACTTTCGGCAGCCGTCCTGCGCTCTCAAAATTTTTTTCGCAGTTTCACATGCCCATCTTCAAACGACGATTCCCAAGCAACTAAAAGAGTCTAACTATCGCTATAAGTTTCAGAATCTGCGGAATATATTCTAGTTTCATAATAACCGCACCGGATATTTTGCACGGTGAAACTTTGGGCCCGGGGGGCGTTTTTACGCGGACTTTCGGCAGCCGTCCTGCGCTCTCAAAATTTTTTTCGCAGTTTCACATGCCCATCTTCAAACGACGATTCCCAAGCAACTAAAAGAGTCTAACTATCGCTATACGTTTCAGAATCTGCGGAATATATTCTAGTTTCATAATAACCGCACCGGATATTTTGCACGGTGAAACTTTGGGCCCGGGGGGCGTTTTTACGCGGACTTTCGGCAGCCGTCCTGCGCTCTCAAAATTTTTTTCGCAGTTTCACATGCCCATCTTCAAACGACGATTCCCAAGCAACTAAAAGAGTCTAACTATCGCTATAAGTTTCAGAATCTGCGGAATATATTCTAGTTTCATAATAACCGCACCGGATATTTTGCACGGTGAAACTTTGGGCCCGGGGGGCGTTTTTACGCGGACTTTCGGCAGCCGTCCTGCGCTCTCAAAATTTTTTTCGCAGTTTCACATGCCCATCTTCAAACGACGATTCCCAAGCAACTAAAAGAGTCTAACTATCGCTATAAGTTTCAGAATCTGCGGAATATATTCTAGTTTCATAATAACCGCACCGGATATTTTGCACGGTGAAACTTTGGGCCCGGGGGGCGTTTTTACGCGGACTTTCGGCAGCCGTCCTGCGCTCTCAAAATTTTTTTCGCAGTTTCACATGCCCATCTTCAAACGACGATTCCCAAGCAACTAAAAGAGTCTAACTATCGCTATAAGTTTCAGAATCTGCGGAATATATTCTAGTTTCATAATAACCGCACCGGATATTTTGCACGGTGAAACTTTGGGCCCGGGGGGCGTTTTTACGCGGACTTTCGGCAGCCGTCCTGCGCTCTCAAAATTTTTTTCGCAGTTTCACATGCCCATCTTCAAACGACGATTCCCAAGCAACTAAAAGAGTCTAACTATCGCTATAAGTTTCAGAATCTGCGGAATATATTCTAGTTTCATAATAACCGCACCGGATATTTTGCACGGTGAAACTTTGGGCCCGGGGGGCGTTTTTACGCGGACTTTCGGCAGCCGTCCTGCGCTCTCAAAATTTTTTTCGCAGTTTCACATGCCCATCTTCAAACGACGATTCCCAAGCAACTAAAAGAGTCTAACTATCGCTATAAGTTTCAGAATCTGCGGAATATATTCTAGTTTCATAATAACCGCACCGGATATTTTGCACGGTGAAACTTTGGGCCCGGGGGGCGTTTTTACGCGGACTTTCGGCAGCCGTCCTGCGCTCTCAAAATTTTTTTCGCAGTTTCACATGCCCATCTTCAAACGACGATTCCCAAGCAACTAAAAGAGTCTAACTATCGCTATACGTTTCAGAATCTGCGGAATATATTCTAGTTTCATAATAACCGCACCGGATATTTTGCACGGTGAAACTTTGGGCCCGGGGGGCGTTTTTACGCGGACTTTCGGCAGCCGTCCTGCGCTCTCAAAATTTTTTTCGCAGTTTCACATGCCCATCTTCAAACGACGATTCCCAAGCAACTAAAAGAGTCTAACTATCGCTATAAGTTTCAGAATCTGCGGAATATATTCTAGTTTCATAATAACCGCACCGGATATTTTGCACGGTGAAACTTTGGGCCCGGGGGGCGTTTTTACGCGGACTTTCGGCAGCCGTCCTGCGCTCTCAAAATTTTTTTCGCAGTTTCACATGCCCATCTTCAAACGACGATTCCCAAGCAACTAAAAGAGTCTAACTATCGCTATAAGTTTCAGAATCTGCGGAATATATTCTAGTTTCATAATAACCGCACCGGATATTTTGCACGGTGAAACTTTGGGCCCGGGGGGCGTTTTTACGCGGACTTTCGGCAGCCGTCCTGCGCTCTCAAAATTTTTTTCGCAGTTTCACATGCCCATCTTCAAACGACGATTCCCAAGCAACTAAAAGAGTCTAACTATCGCTATAAGTTTCAGAATCTGCGGAATATATTCTAGTTTCATAATAACCGCACCGGATATTTTGCACGGTGAAACTTTGGGCCCGGGGGGCGTTTTTACGCGGACTTTCGGCAGCCGTCCTGCGCTCTCAAAATTTTTTTCGCAGTTTCACATGCCCATCTTCAAACGACGATTCCCAAGCAACTAAAAGAGTCTAACTATCGCTATAAGTTTCAGAATCTGCGGAATATATTCTAGTTTCATAATAACCGCACCGGATATTTTGCACGGTGAAACTTTGGGCCCGGGGGGCGTTTTTACGCGGACTTTCGGCAGCCGTCCTGCGCTCTCAAAATTTTTTTCGCAGTTTCACATGCCCATCTTCAAACGACGATTCCCAAGCAACTAAAAGAGTCTAACTATCGCTATAAGTTTCAGAATCTGCGGAATATATTCTAGTTTCATAATAACCGCACCGGATATTTTGCACGGTGAAACTTTGGGCCCGGGGGGCGTTTTTACGCGGACTTTCGGCAGCCGTCCTGCGCTCTCAAAATTTTTTTCGCAGTTTCACATGCCCATCTTCAAACGACGATTCCCAAGCAACTAAAAGAGTCTAACTATCGCTATAAGTTTCAGAATCTGCGGAATATATTCTAGTTTCATAATAACCGCACCGGATATTTTGCACGGTGAAACTTTGGGCCCGGGGGGCGTTTTTACGCGGACTTTCGGCAGCCGTCCTGCGCTCTCAAAATTTTTTTCGCAGTTTCACATGCCCATCTTCAAACGACGATTCCCAAGCAACTAAAAGAGTCTAACTATCGCTATAAGTTTCAGAATCTGCGGAATATATTCTAGTTTCATAATAACCGCACCGGATATTTTGCACGGTGAAACTTTGGGCCCGGGGGGCGTTTTTACGCGGACTTTCGGCAGCCATCCTGCGCTCTCAAAATTTTTTTCGCAGTTTCACATGCCCATCTTCAAACGACGATTCCCAAGCAACTAAAAGAGTCTAACTATCGCTATACGTTTCAGAATCTGCGGAATATATTCTAGTTTCATAATAACCGCACCGGATATTTTGCACGGTGAAACTTTGGGCCCGGGGGGCGTTTTTACGCGGACTTTCGGCAGCCGTCCTGCGCTCTCAAAATTTTTTTCGCAGTTTCACATGCCCATCTTCAAACGACGATTCCCAAGCAACTAAAAGAGTCTAACTATCGCTATAAGTTTCAGAATCTGCGGAATATATTCTAGTTTCATAATAACCGCACCGGATATTTTGCACGGTGAAACTTTGGGCCCGGGGGGCGTTTTTACGCGGACTTTCGGCAGCCATCCCTGCGCTCTCAAAATTTTTTTTCGCAGTTTCACATGCCCATCTTCAAACGGACGATTCCCAAGCAACTAAAAGAGTCCTAACTATCGCTATACGTTTCAGAATCTGCGGAATATATTCTAGTTTCATAATAACCGCACCGGATATTTTGCACGGTGAAACTTGGGCCCGGGGGGCGTTTTTACGCGGACTTTCGGCAGCCGTCCTGCGCTCTCAAAATTTTTTTCGCAGTTTCACATGCCCATCTCAAACGACGATTCCCAAGCAACTAAAAGAGTCTAACTATCGCTATAAGTTTCAGAATCTGCGGAATATATTCTAGTTTCATAATAACCGCACCGGATATTTTGCACGGTGAAACTTTGGCCCGGGGGGCGTTTTTACGCGGACTTTCGGCAGCCGTCCTGCGCTCTCAAAATTTTTTTCGCAGTTTCACATGCCCATCTTCAAACGACCGATTCCCAAGCAACTAAAAGAGTCTAACTATCGCTATAAGTTTCAGAATCTGCGGAATATATTCTAGTTTCATAATAACCGCACCGGATATTTTGCACGGTGAAACTTTGGGCCCGGGGGGCGTTTTTACGCGGACTTTCGGCAGCCGTCCTGAGCTCTCAAAATTTTTTTCGCAGTTTCACATGCCCATCTTCAAACGACGATTCCCAAGCAACTAAAAGAGTCTAACTATCGCTATACGTTTCAGAATCTGCGGAATATATTCTAGTTTCATAATAACCGCACCGGATATTTTGCACGGTGAAACTTTGGGCCCGGGGGGCGTTTTTACGCGGACTTTCGGCAGCCGTCCTGCGCTCTCAAAATTTTTTTCGCAGTTTCACATGCCCATCTTCAAACGACGATTCCCAAGCAACTAAAAGAGTCTAACTATCGCTATAAGTTTCAGAATCTGCGGAATATATTCTAGTTTCATAATAACCGCACCGGATATTTTGCACGGTGAAACTTTGGGGCCCGGGGGGCGTTTTTACGCGGACTTTCGGCAGCCGTCCTGCGCTCTCAAAATTTTTTTCGCAGTTTCACATGCCCATCTTCAAACGACGATTCCCAAGCAACTAAAAGAGTCTAACTATCGCTATAAGTTTCAGAATCTGCGGAATATATTCTAGTTTCATAATAACCGGCACCGGATATTTTGCACGGTGAAACTTTGGGCCCGGGGGGCGTTTTTACGCGGACTTTCGGCAGCCGTCCCTGCGCTCTCAAAATTTTTTTCGCAGTTTCACATGCCCATCTTCAAACGACGATTCCCAAGCAACTAAAAGAGTCTAACTATCGCTATACGTTTCAGAATCTGCGGAATATATTCTAGTTTCATAATAACCGCACCGGATATTTTTGCACGGTGAAACTTTGGGCCCGGGGGGCGTTTTTACGCGGACTTTCGGCACAGCGTCCTGCGCTCTCAAAATTTTTTTCGCAGTTTCACATGCCCATCTTCAAACGACGATTCCCAAGCAACTAAAAGAGTCTAACTATCGCTATAAGTTTCAGAATCTGCGGAATATATTCTAGTTTCATAATAACCGCACCGATATTTTGCACGGTGGAAACTTTGGGCCCGGGGGGCGTTTTTACGCGGACTTTCGGCAGCCGTCCTGCGCTCTCAAAATTTTTTTCGCAGTTTCACATGCCCATCTTCAAACGACGATTCCCAAGCAACTAAAAGAGTCTAACTATCGCTATAAGTTTCAGAATCTGCGAATATATTCTAGTTTCATAATAACCGCACCGGATATTTTGCACGGTGAAACTTTGGGCCCGGGGGGCGTTTTTACGCGGACTTTCGGCAGCCGTCCTGCGCTCTCAAAATTTTTTTCGCAGTTTCACATGCCCATCTTCAAACGACGATTCCCAAGCAACTAAAAGAGTCTAACTATCGCTATAAGTTTCAGAATCTGCGGAATATATTCTAGTTTCATAATAACCGCACCGGATATTTTGCACGGTGAAACTTTGGGCCCGGGGGGCGTTTTTACGCGGACTTTCGGCAGCCGTCCTGCGCTCTCAAAATTTTTTTCGCAGTTTCACATGCCCATCTTCAAACGACGATTCCCAAGCAACTAAAAGAGTCTAACTATCGCTATACGTTTCAGAATCTGCGGAATATATTCTAGTTTCATAATAACCGCCACCGGATATTTTTGCACGGTGAAAACTTTGGGCCCGGGGGGCGTTTTTACGCGGACCTTTCGGCAGCCGTCCTGCGCTCTCAAAATTTTTTTTCGCAGTTTCACATGCCATCTTCAAACGACGATTCCCAAGCAACTAAAAGAGTCTAACTATCGCTATAAGTTTCAGAATCTGCGGAATATATTCTAGTTTCATAATAACCGCACCGGATATTTTGCACGGTGAAACTTTGGGCCCGGGGGGCGTTTTTACGCGGACTTTCGGCAGCCGTCCTGCGCTCTCAAAATTTTTTTTCGCAGTTTCACATGCCCATCTTCAAACGACGATTCCCAAGCAACTAAAAGAGTCTAACTATCGCTATACGTTTCAGAATCTGCGGAATATATTCTAGTTTCATAATAACCGCACCGGATATTTTGCACGGTGAAACTTTGGGCCCGGGGGGCGTTTTTACGCGGACTTTCGGCAGCCGTCCTGCGCTCTCAAAATTTTTTTCGCAGTTTCACATGCCCATCTTCAAACGACGATTCCCAAGCAACTAAAAGAGTCTAACTATCGCTATACGTTTCAGAATCTGCGGAATATATTCTAGTTTCATAATAACCGCACCGGATATTTTGCACGGTGAAACTTTGGGCCCGGGGGGCGTTTTTACGCGGACTTTCGGCAGCCGTCCCTGCGCTCTCAAAATTTTTTTCGCAGTTTCACATGCCCATCTTCAAACGACGATTCCCAAGCAACTAAAAGAGTCTAACTATCGCTATACGTTTCAGAATCTGCGGAATATATTCTAGGTTTCATAATAACCGCACCGGATATTTTTGCACGGTGAAACTTTGGGCCCGGGGTGGGCGTTTCTTTTACGCGGACTTTCCGGCAGCCGTCCTGCGCTCTCAAAATTTTTTTCGCAGTTTCACATGCCCATCTTCAAACGACGATTCCCAAGCAACTAAAAGAGTCTAACTATCGCTATAAGTTTCAGAATCTGCGGAATATATTCTAGTTTCATAATAACCGCACCGGATATTTTGCACGGTGAAACTTTGGGCCCGGGGGGCGTTTTTACGCGGACTTTCGGCAGCCGTCCTGCGCTCTCAAAATTTTTTTTCGCAGTTTCACATGCCCATCTTCAAACGACGATTCCCAAGCAACTAAAAGAGTCTAACTATCGCTATAAGTTTCAGAATCTGCGGAATATATTCTAGTTTCATAATAACCGCACCGGATATTTTGCACGGTGAAACTTTGGGCCCGGGGGGCGTTTTTACGCGGACTTTCGGCAGCCGTCCTGCGCTCTCAAAATTTTTTTCGCAGTTTCACATGCCATCTTCAAACGACGATTCCCAAGCAACTAAAAGAGTCCTAACTATCGCTATACGTCATTTCAAACGACGATTCCCAAGCAACTAAAAGAGTCTAACTTATCGCTATAAGTTTCAGAATCTGGCGGAATATAATTCTAGTTCATATAACCGCAGGATAATTTTGCACGTGAAACGTTGTTTTACGCGACTTACGGCAGCGTTCCTGCGCTCTCATTGATCATCTTTTCAAACGACGATTCCCAACAACTAAAAGAGTCTAACTATCGCTATAAGTTTCAGAATCTGCGGAATATAATTCTAGTTTCATAATAACCGCACCGGATATTTTGGCACGGTGAAACTTTGGGCCGGGGGGCGTTTTACGCGGACTTTCGGCAGCCGTCCTGCGCTCTCAAAATTTTTTTGTATCAGTATGAGGTATCATCTTCAAACGACGATTCCCAAGCAACTAAAAGAGTCTAACTATCGCTATAAGTTTCAGAATCTGCGGAATATATTCTAGTTTCATAATAACCGCACCGGATATTTTGCACGGTGAAACTTTGGGCCCGGGGGGCGTTTTTACGCGGACTTTCGGCAGCCGTCCTGCGCTCTCAAAATTTTTTTCGCAGTTTCACATGCCCATCTTCAAACGACGATTCCCAAGCAACTAAAAGAGTCTAACTATCGCTATACGTTTCAGAATCTGCGGAATATATTCTAGTTTCATAATAACCGCACCGGATATTTTGCACGGTGAAACTTTGGGCCCGGGGGGCGTTTTTACGCGGACTTTCGGCAGCCGTCCTGCGCTCTCAAATTTTTTTCGCAGTTTCACATGCCCATCTTCAAACGACGATTCCCAAGCAACTAAAAGAGTCTAACTATCGCTATACGTTTCAGAATCTGCGGAATATATTCTAGTTTCATAATAACCGCACCGGATATTTTGCACGGTGAAACTTTGGGCCCGGGGGGCGTTTTTACGCGGACTTTCGGCAGCCGTCCTGCGCTCTCAAAATTTTTTTCGCAGTTTCACATGCCCATCTTCAAACGACGATTCCCAAGCAACTAAAAGAGTCTAACTATCGCTATACGTTTCAGAATCTGCGGAATATATTCTAGTTTCATAATAACCGCACCGGATATTTTGCACGGTGAAACTTTGGGCCCGGGGGGCGTTTTTACGCGGACTTTCGGCAGCCGTCCTGCGCTCTCAAAATTTTTTTCGCAGTTTCACATGCCCATCTTCAAACGACGATTCCCAAGCAACTAAAAGAGTCTAACTATCGCTATAAGTTTCAGAATCTGCGGAATATATTCTAGTTTCATAATAACCGCACCGGATATTTTGCACGGTGAAACTTTGGGCCCGGGGGGCGTTTTTACGCGGACTTTCGGCAGCCGTCCTGCGCTC
Source organism: Salticus scenicus (assembly GCA_963930645.1). NCBI lineage: Eukaryota > Metazoa > Arthropoda > Arachnida > Araneae > Salticidae > Salticus > Salticus scenicus. Next base: position 20,174 of record CAWVNO010001070.1, read on the forward strand.
TCAAAATTTTTTTCGCAGTTTCACATGCCCATCTTCAAACGACGATTCCCAAGCAACTAAAAGAGTCTAACTATCGCTATACGTTTCAGAATCTGCGGAATATATTCTAGTTTCATAATAACCGCACCGGATATTTTGCACGGTGAAACTTTGGGCCCGGGGGGCGTTTTTACGCGGACTTTCGGCAGCCGTCCTGCGCTCTCAAAATTTTTTTCGCAGTTTCACATGCCCATCTTCAAACGACGATTCCCAAGCAACTAAAAGAGTCTAACTATCGCTATAAGTTTCAGAATCTGCGGAATATATTCTAGTTTCATAATAACCGCACCGGATATTTTGCACGGTGAAACTTTGGGCCCGGGGGGCGTTTTTACGCGGACTTTCGGCAGCCGTCCTGCGCTCTCAAAATTTTTTTCGCAGTTTCACATGCCCATCTTCAAACGACGATTCCCAAGCAACTAAAAGAGTCTAACTATCGCTATACGTTTCAGAATCTGCGGAATATATTCTAGTTTCATAATAACCGCACCGGATATTTTGCACGGTGAAACTTTGGGCCCGGGGGGCGTTTTTACGCGGACTTTCGGCAGCCGTCCTGCGCTCTCAAAATTTTTTTCGCAGTTTCACATGCCCATCTTCAAACGACGATTCCCAAGCAACTAAAAGAGTCTAACTATCGCTATAACGTTTCAGAATCTGCGGAATATATTCTAGTTTCATAATAACCGCACCGGATATTTTGCACGGTGAAACTTTGGGCCCGGGGGGCGTTTTTACGCGGACTTTCGGCAGCCGTCCTGCGCTCTCAAAATTTTTTTCGCAGTTTCACATGCCCATCTTCAAACGACGATTCCCAAGCAACTAAAAGAGTCTAACTATCGCTATAAGTTTCAGAATCTGCGGAATATATTCTAGTTTCATAATAACCGCACCGGATATTTTGCACGGTGAAACTTTGGGCCCGGGGGGCGTTTTTACGCGGACTTTCGGCAGCCGTCCTGCGCTCTCAAAATTTTTTTCGCAGTTTCACATGCCCATCTTCAAACGACGATTCCCAAGCAACTAAAAGAGTCTAACTATCGCTATAAGTTTCAGAATCTGCGGAATATATTCTAGTTTCATAATAACCGCACCGGATATTTTGCACGGTGAAACTTTGGGCCCGGGGGGCGTTTTTACGCGGACTTTCGGCAGCCGTCCTGCGCTCTCAAAATTTTTTTCGCAGTTTCACATGCCCATCTTCAAACGACGATTCCCAAGCAACTAAAAGAGTCTAACTATCGCTATAAGTTTCAGAATCTGCGGAATATATTCTAGTTTCATAATAACCGCACCGGATATTTTGCACGGTGAAACTTTGGGCCCGGGGGGCGTTTTTACGCGGACTTTCGGCAGCCGTCCTGCGCTCTCAAAATTTTTTTCGCAGTTTCACATGCCCATCTTCAAACGACGATTCCCAAGCAACTAAAAGAGTCTAACTATCGCTATACGTTTCAGAATCTGCGGAATATATTCTAGTTTCATAATAACCGCACCGGATATTTTGCACGGTGAAACTTTGGGCCCGGGGGGCGTTTTTACGCGGACTTTCGGCAGCCGTCCTGCGCTCTCAAAATTTTTTTCGCAGTTTCACATGCCCATCTTCAAACGACGATTCCCAAGCAACTAAAAGAGTCTAACTATCGCTATACGTTTCAGAATCTGCGGAATATATTCTAGTTTCATAATAACCGCACCGGATATTTTGCACGGTGAAACTTTGGGCCCGGGGGGCGTTTTTACGCGGACTTTCGGCAGCCGTCCTGCGCTCTCAAAATTTTTTTCGCAGTTTCACATGCCCATCTTCAAACGACGATTCCCAAGCAACTAAAAGAGTCTAACTATCGCTATAAGTTTCAGAATCTGCGGAATATATTCTAGTTTCATAATAACCGCACCGGATATTTTGCACGGTGAAACTTTGGGCCCGGGGGGCGTTTTTACGCGGACTTTCGGCAGCCGTCCTGCGCTCTCAAAATTTTTTTCGCAGTTTCACATGCCCATCTTCAAACGACGATTCCCAAGCAACTAAAAGAGTCTAACTATCGCTATACGTTTCAGAATCTGCGGAATATATTCTAGTTTCATAATAACCGCACCGGATATTTTGCACGGTGAAACTTTGGGCCCGGGGGGCGTTTTTACGCGGACTTTCGGCAGCCGTCCTGCGCTCTCAAAATTTTTTTCGCAGTTTCACATGCCCATCTTCAAACGACGATTCCCAAGCAACTAAAAGAGTCTAACTATCGCTATAAGTTTCAGAATCTGCGGAATATATTCTAGTTTCATAATAACCGCACCGGATATTTTGCACGGTGAAACTTTGGGCCCGGGGGGCGTTTTTACGCGGACTTTCGGCAGCCGTCCTGCGCTCTCAAAATTTTTTTCGCAGTTTCACATGCCCATCTTCAAACGACGATTCCCAAGCAACTAAAAGAGTCTAACTATCGCTATACGTTTCAGAATCTGCGGAATATATTCTAGTTTCATAATAACCGCACCGGATATTTTGCACGGTGAAACTTTGGGCCCGGGGGGCGTTTTTACGCGGACTTTCGGCAGCCGTCCTGCGCTCTCAAAATTTTTTTCGCAGTTTCACATGCCCATCTTCAAACGACGATTCCCAAGCAACTAAAAGAGTCTAACTATCGCTATACGTTTCAGAATCTGCGGAATATATTCTAGTTTCATAATAACCGCACCGGATATTTTGCACGGTGAAACTTTGGGCCCGGGGGGCGTTTTTACGCGGACTTTCGGCAGCCGTCCTGCGCTCTCAAAATTTTTTTCGCAGTTTCACATGCCCATCTTCAAACGACGATTCCCAAGCAACTAAAAGAGTCTAACTATCGCTATACGTTTCAGAATCTGCGGAATATATTCTAGTTTCATAATAACCGCACCGGATATTTTGCACGGTGAAACTTTGGGCCCGGGGGGCGTTTTTACGCGGACTTTCGGCAGCCGTCCTGCGCTCTCAAAATTTTTTTCGCAGTTTCACATGCCCATCTTCAAACGACGATTCCCAAGCAACTAAAAGAGTCTAACTATCGCTATAAGTTTCAGAATCTGCGGAATATATTCTAGTTTCATAATAACCGCACCGGATATTTTGCACGGTGAAACTTTGGGGCCCGGGGGGCGTTTTTACGCGGACTTTCGGCAGCCGTCCTGCGCTCTCAAAATTTTTTTCGCAGTTTCACATGCCCATCTTCAAACGACGATTCCCAAGCAACTAAAAGAGTCTAACTATCGCTATACGTTTCAGAATCTGCGGAATATATTCTAGTTTCATAATAACCGCACCGGATATTTTGCACGGTGAAACTTTGGGCCCGGGGGGCGTTTTTACGCGGACTTTCGGCAGCCGTCCTGCGCTCTCAAAATTTTTTTCGCAGTTTCACATGCCCATCTTCAAACGACGATTCCCAAGCAACTAAAAGAGTCTAACTATCGCTATAAGTTTCAGAATCTGCGGAATATATTCTAGTTTCATAATAACCGCACCGGATATTTTGCACGGTGAAACTTTGGGCCCGGGGGGCGTTTTTACGCGGACTTTCGGCAGCCGTCCTGCGCTCTCAAAATTTTTTTCGCAGTTTCACATGCCCATCTTCAAACGACGATTCCCAAGCAACTAAAAGAGTCTAACTATCGCTATAAGTTTCAGAATCTGCGGAATATATTCTAGTTTCATAATAACCGCACCGGATATTTTGCACGGTGAAACTTTGGGCCCGGGGGGCGTTTTTACGCGGACTTTCGGCAGCCGTCCTGCGCTCTCAAAATTTTTTTCGCAGTTTCACATGCCCATCTTCAAACGACGATTCCCAAGCAACTAAAAGAGTCTAACTATCGCTATAAGTTTCAGAATCTGCGGAATATATTCTAGTTTCATAATAACCGCACCGGATATTTTGCACGGTGAAACTTTGGGCCCGGGGGGCGTTTTTACGCGGACTTTCGGCAGCCGTCCTGCGCTCTCAAAATTTTTTTCGCAGTTTCACATGCCCATCTTCAAACGACGATTCCCAAGCAACTAAAAGAGTCTAACTATCGCTATAAGTTTCAGAATCTGCGGAATATATTCTAGTTTCATAATAACCGCACCGGATATTTTGCACGGTGAAACTTTGGGCCCGGGGGGCGTTTTTACGCGGACTTTCGGCAGCCGTCCTGCGCTCTCAAAATTTTTTTCGCAGTTTCACATGCCCATCTTCAAACGACGATTCCCAAGCAACTAAAAGAGTCTAACTATCGCTATAAGTTTCAGAATCTGCGGAATATATTCTAGTTTCATAATAACCGCACCGGATATTTTGCACGGTGAAACTTTGGGCCCGGGGGCGTTTTTACGCGGACTTTCGGCAGCCGTCCTGCGCTCTCAAAATTTTTTTCGCAGTTTCACATGCCCATCTTCAAACGACGATTCCCAAGCAACTAAAAGAGTCTAACTATCGCTATAAGTTTCAGAATCTGCGGAATATATTCTAGTTTCATAATAACCGCACCGGATATTTTGCACGGTGAAACTTTGGGCCCGGGGGGCGTTTTTACGCGGACTTTCGGCAGCCGTCCTGCGCTCTCAAAATTTTTTTCGCAGTTTCACATGCCCATCTTCAAACGACGATTCCCAAGCAACTAAAAGAGTCTAACTATCGCTATACGTTTCAGAATCTGCGGAATATATTCTAGTTTCATAATAACCGCACCGGATATTTTGCACGGTGAAACTTTGGGCCCGGGGGGCGTTTTTTACGCGGACTTTCGGCAGCCGTCCTGCGCTCTCAAAATTTTTTTCGCAGTTTCACATGCCCATCTTCAAACGACGATTCCCAAGCAACTAAAAGAGTCTAACTATCGCTATAAGTTTCAGAATCTGCGGAATATATTCTAGTTTCATAATAACCGCACCGGATATTTTGCACGGTGAAACTTTGGGCCCGGGGGGCGTTTTTACGCGGACTTTCGGCAGCCGTCCTGCGCTCTCAAAATTTTTTTCGCAGTTTCACATGCCCATCTTCAAACGACGATTCCCAAGCAACTAAAAGAGTCTAACTATCGCTATACGTTTCAGAATCTGCGGAATATATTCTAGTTTCATAATAACCGCACCGGATATTTTGCACGGTGAAACTTTGGGCCCGGGGGGCGTTTTTACGCGGACTTTCGGCAGCCGTCCTGCGCTCTCAAAATTTTTTTCGCAGTTTCACATGCCCATCTTCAAACGACGATTCCCAAGCAACTAAAAGAGTCTAACTATCGCTATACGTTTCAGAATCTGCGGAATATATTCTAGTTTCATAATAACCGCACCGGATATTTTGCACGGTGAAACTTTGGGCCCGGGGGGCGTTTTTACGCGGACTTTCGGCAGCCGTCCTGCGCTCTCAAAATTTTTTTCGCAGTTTCACATGCCCATCTTCAAACGACGATTCCCAAGCAACTAAAAGAGTCTAACTATCGCTATAAGTTTCAGAATCTGCGGAATATATTCTAGTTTCATAATAACCGCACCGGATATTTTGCACGGTGAAACTTTGGGCCCGGGGGGCGTTTTTACGCGGACTTTCGGCAGCCGTCCTGCGCTCTCAAAATTTTTTTCGCAGTTTCACATGCCCATCTTCAAACGACGATTCCCAAGCAACTAAAAGAGTCTAACTATCGCTATAAGTTTCAGAATCTGCGGAATATATTCTAGTTTCATAATAACCGCACCGGATATTTTGCACGGTGAAACTTTGGGCCCGGGGGGCGTTTTTACGCGGACTTTCGGCAGCCGTCCTGCGCTCTCAAAATTTTTTTCGCAGTTTCACATGCCCATCTTCAAACGACGATTCCCAAGCAACTAAAAGAGTCTAACTATCGCTATAAGTTTCAGAATCTGCGGAATATATTCTAGTTTCATAATAACCGCACCGGATATTTTGCACGGTGAAACTTTGGGCCCGGGGGGCGTTTTTACGCGGACTTTCGGCAGCCGTCCTGCGCTCTCAAAATTTTTTTCGCAGTTTCACATGCCCATCTTCAAACGACGATTCCCAAGCAACTAAAAGAGTCTAACTATCGCTATAAGTTTCAGAATCTGCGGAATATATTCTAGTTTCATAATAACCGCACCGGATATTTTGCACGGTGAAACTTTGGGCCCGGGGGGCGTTTTTACGCGGACTTTCGGCAGCCGTCCTGCGCTCTCAAAATTTTTTTCGCAGTTTCACATGCCCATCTTCAAACGACGATTCCCAAGCAACTAAAAGAGTCTAACTATCGCTATACGTTTCAGAATCTGCGGAATATATTCTAGTTTCATAATAACCGCACCGGATATTTTGCACGGTGAAACTTTGGGCCCGGGGGGCGTTTTTACGCGGACTTTCGGCAGCCGTCCTGCGCTCTCAAAATTTTTTTCGCAGTTTCACATGCCCATCTTCAAACGACGATTCCCAAGCAACTAAAAGAGTCTAACTATCGCTATAAGTTTCAGAATCTGCGGAATATATTCTAGTTTCATAATAACCGCACCGGATATTTTGCACGGTGAAACTTTGGGCCCGGGGGGCGTTTTTACGCGGACTTTCGGCAGCCGTCCTGCGCTCTCAAAATTTTTTTCGCAGTTTCACATGCCCATCTTCAAACGACGATTCCCAAGCAACTAAAAGAGTCTAACTATCGCTATACGTTTCAGAATCTGCGGAATATATTCTAGTTTCATAATAACCGCACCGGATATTTTGCACGGTGAAACTTTGGGCCCGGGGGGCGTTTTTACGCGGACTTTCGGCAGCCGTCCTGCGCTCTCAAAATTTTTTTCGCAGTTTCACATGCCCATCTTCAAACGACGATTCCCAAGCAACTAAAAGAGTCTAACTATCGCTATAAGTTTCAGAATCTGCGGAATATATTCTAGTTTCATAATAACCGCACCGGATATTTTGCACGGTGAAACTTTGGGCCCGGGGGGCGTTTTTACGCGGACTTTCGGCAGCCGTCCTGCGCTCTCAAAATTTTTTTCGCAGTTTCACATGCCCATCTTCAAACGACGATTCCCAAGCAACTAAAAGAGTCTAACTATCGCTATAAGTTTCAGAATCTGCGGAATATATTCTAGTTTCATAATAACCGCACCGGATATTTTGCACGGTGAAACTTTGGGCCCGGGGGGCGTTTTTACGCGGACTTTCGGCAGCCGTCCTGCGCTCTCAAAATTTTTTTCGCAGTTTCACATGCCCATCTTCAAACGACGATTCCCAAGCAACTAAAAGAGTCTAACTATCGCTATACGTTTCAGAATCTGCGGAATATATTCTAGTTTCATAATAACCGCACCGGATATTTTGCACGGTGAAACTTTGGGCCCGGGGGGCGTTTTTACGCGGACTTTCGGCAGCCGTCCTGCGCTCTCAAAATTTTTTTCGCAGTTTCACATGCCCATCTTCAAACGACGATTCCCAAGCAACTAAAAGAGTCTAACTATCGCTATAAGTTTCAGAATCTGCGGAATATATTCTAGTTTCATAATAACCGCACCGGATATTTTGCACGGTGAAACTTTGGGCCCGGGGGGCGTTTTTACGCGGACTTTCGGCAGCCGTCCTGCGCTCTCAAAATTTTTTTCGCAGTTTCACATGCCCATCTTCAAACGACGATTCCCAAGCAACTAAAAGAGTCTAACTATCGCTATAAGTTTCAGAATCTGCGGAATATATTCTAGTTTCATAATAACCGCACCGGATATTTTGCACGGTGAAACTTTGGGCCCGGGGGGCGTTTTTACGCGGACTTTCGGCAGCCGTCCTGCGCTCTCAAAATTTTTTTCGCAGTTTCACATGCCCATCTTCAAACGACGATTCCCAAGCAACTAAAAGAGTCTAACTATCGCTATAAGTTTCAGAATCTGCGGAATATATTCTAGTTTCATAATAACCGCACCGGATATTTTGCACGGTGAAACTTTGGGCCCGGGGGGCGTTTTTACGCGGACTTTCGGCAGCCGTCCTGCGCTCTCAAAATTTTTTTCGCAGTTTCACATGCCCATCTTCAAACGACGATTCCCAAGCAACTAAAAGAGTCTAACTATCGCTATAAGTTTCAGAATCTGCGGAATATATTCTAGTTTCATAATAACCGCACCGGATATTTTGCACGGTGAAACTTTGGGCCCGGGGGGCGTTTTTACGCGGACTTTCGGCAGCCGTCCTGCGCTCTCAAAATTTTTTTCGCAGTTTCACATGCCCATCTTCAAACGACGATTCCCAAGCAACTAAAAGAGTCTAACTATCGCTATACGTTTCAGAATCTGCGGAATATATTCTAGTTTCATAATAACCGCACCGGATATTTTGCACGGTGAAACTTTGGGCCCGGGGGGCGTTTTTACGCGGACTTTCGGCAGCCGTCCTGCGCTCTCAAAATTTTTTTCGCAGTTTCACATGCCCATCTTCAAACGACGATTCCCAAGCAACTAAAAGAGTCTAACTATCGCTATAAGTTTCAGAATCTGCGGAATATATTCTAGTTTCATAATAACCGCACCGGATATTTTGCACGGTGAAACTTTGGGCCCGGGGGGCGTTTTTACGCGGACTTTCGGCAGCCGTCCTGCGCTCTCAAAATTTTTTTCGCAGTTTCACATGCCCATCTTCAAACGACGATTCCCAAGCAACTAAAAGAGTCTAACTATCGCTATACGTTTCAGAATCTGCGGAATATATTCTAGTTTCATAATAACCGCACCGGATATTTTGCACGGTGAAACTTTGGGCCCGGGGGGCGTTTTTACGCGGACTTTCGGCAGCCGTCCTGCGCTCTCAAAATTTTTTTCGCAGTTTCACATGCCCATCTTCAAACGACGATTCCCAAGCAACTAAAAGAGTCTAACTATCGCTATAAGTTTCAGAATCTGCGGAATATATTCTAGTTTCATAATAACCGCACCGGATATTTTGCACGGTGACACTTTGGGCCCGGGGGGCGTTTTTACGCGGACTTTCGGCAGCCGTCCTGCGCTCTCAAAATTTTTTTCGCAGTTTCACATGCCCATCTTCAAACGACGATTCCCAAGCAACTAAAAGAGTCTAACTATCGCTATACGTTTCAGAATCTGCGGAATATATTCTAGTTTCATAATAACCGCACCGGATATTTTGCACGGTGAAACTTTGGGCCCGGGGGGCGTTTTTACGCGGACTTTCGGCAGCCGTCCTGCGCTCTCAAAATTTTTTTCGCAGTTTCACATGCCCATCTTCAAACGACGATTCCCAAGCAACTAAAAGAGTCTAACTATCGCTATAAGTTTCAGAATCTGCGGAATATATTCTAGTTTCATAATAACCGCACCGGATATTTTGCACGGTGAAACTTTGGGCCCGGGGGGCGTTTTTACGCGGACTTTCGGCAGCCGTCCTGCGCTCTCAAAATTTTTTTCGCAGTTTCACATGCCCATCTTCAAACGACGATTCCCAAGCAACTAAAAGAGTCTAACTATCGCTATACGTTTCAGAATCTGCGGAATATATTCTAGTTTCATAATAACCGCACCGGATATTTTGCACGGTGAAACTTTGGGCCCGGGGGGCGTTTTTACGCGGACTTTCGGCAGCCGTCCTGCGCTCTCAAAATTTTTTTCGCAGTTTCACATGCCCATCTTCAAACGACGATTCCCAAGCAACTAAAAGAGTCTAACTATCGCTATAAGTTTCAGAATCTGCGGAATATATTCTAGTTTCATAATAACCGCACCGGATATTTTGCACGGTGAAACTTTGGGCCCGGGGGGCGTTTCTACGCGGACTTTCGGCAGCCGTCCTGCGCTCTCAAAATTTTTTTCGCAGTTTCACATGCCCATCTTCAAACGACGATTCCCAAGCAACTAAAAGAGTCTAACTATCGCTATACGTTTCAGAATCTGCGGAATATATTCTAGTTTCATAATAACCGCACCGGATATTTTGCACGGTGAAACTTTGGGCCCGGGGGGCGTTTTTACGCGGACTTTCGGCAGCCGTCCTGCGCTCTCAAAATTTTTTTCGCAGTTTCACATGCCCATCTTCAAACGACGATTCCCAAGCAACTAAAAGAGTCTAACTATCGCTATAAGTTTCAGAATCTGCGGAATATATTCTAGTTTCATAATAACCGCACCGGATATTTTGCACGGTGAAACTTTGGGCCCGGGGGGCGTTTTTACGCGGACTTTCGGCAGCCGTCCTGCGCTCTCAAAATTTTTTTCGCAGTTTCACATGCCCATCTTCAAACGACGATTCCCAAGCAACTAAAAGAGTCTAACTATCGCTATAAGTTTCAGAATCTGCGGAATATATTCTAGTTTCATAATAACCGCACCGGATATTTTGCACGGTGAAACTTTGGGCCCGGGGGGCGTTTTTACGCGGACTTTCGGCAGCCGTCCTGCGCTCTCAAAATTTTTTTCGCAGTTTCACATGCCCATCTTCAAACGACGATTCCCAAGCAACTAAAAGAGTCTAACTATCGCTATACGTTTCAGAATCTGCGGAATATATTCTAGTTTCATAATAACCGCACCGGATATTTTGCACGGTGAAACTTTGGGCCCGGGGGGCGTTTTTACGCGGACTTTCGGCAGCCGTCCTGCGCTCTCAAAATTTTTTTCGCAGTTTCACATGCCCATCTTCAAACGACGATTCCCAAGCAACTAAAAGAGTCTAACTATCGCTATAAGTTTCAGAATCTGCGGAATATATTCTAGTTTCATAATAACCGCACCGGATATTTTGCACGGTGAAACTTTGGGCCCGGGGGGCGTTTTTACGCGGACTTTCGGCAGCCGTCCTGCGCTCTCAAAATTTTTTTCGCAGTTTCACATGCCCATCTTCAAACGACGATTCCCAAGCAACTAAAAGAGTCTAACTATCGCTATAAGTTTCAGAATCTGCGGAATATATTCTAGTTTCATAATAACCGCACCGGATATTTTGCACGGTGAAACTTTGGGCCCGGGGGGCGTTTTTACGCGGACTTTCGGCAGCCGTCCTGCGCTCTCAAAATTTTTTTCGCAGTTTCACATGCCCATCTTCAAACGACGATTCCCAAGCAACTAAAAGAGTCTAACTATCGCTATACGTTTCAGAATCTGCGGAATATATTCTAGTTTCATAATAACCGCACCGGATATTTTGCACGGTGAAACTTTGGGCCCGGGGGGCGTTTTTACGCGGACTTTCGGCAGCCGTCCTGCGCTCTCAAAATTTTTTTCGCAGTTTCACATGCCCATCTTCAAACGACGATTCCCAAGCAACTAAAAGAGTCTAACTATCGCTATAAGTTTCAGAATCTGCGGAATATATTCTAGTTTCATAATAACCGCACCGGATATTTTGCACGGTGAAACTTTGGGCCCGGGGGGCGTTTTTACGCGGACTTTCGGCAGCCGTCCTGCGCTCTCAAAATTTTTTTCGCAGTTTCACATGCCCATCTTCAAACGACGATTCCCAAGCAACTAAAAGGGTCTAACTATCGCTATACGTTTCAGAATCTGCGGAATATATTCTAGTTTCATAATAACCGCACCGGATATTTTGCACGGTGAAACTTTGGGCCCGGGGGGCGTTTTTACGCGGACTTTCGGCAGCCGTCCTGCGCTCTCAAAATTTTTTTCGCAGTTTCACATGCCCATCTTCAAACGACGATTCCCAAGCAACTAAAAGAGTCTAACTATCGCTATAAGTTTCAGAATCTGCGGAATATATTCTAGTTTCATAATAACCGCACCGGATATTTTGCACGGTGAAACTTTGGGCCCGGGGGGCGTTTTTACGCGGACTTTCGGCAGCCGTCCTGCGCTCTCAAAATTTTTTTCGCAGTTTCACATGCCCATCTTCAAACGACGATTCCCAAGCAACTAAAAGAGTCTAACTATCGCTATACGTTTCAGAATCTGCGGAATATATTCTAGTTTCATAATAACCGCACCGGATATTTTGCACGGTGAAACTTTGGGCCCGGGGGCGTTTTTACGCGGACTTTCGGCAGCCGTCCTGCGCTCTCAAAATTTTTTTCGCAGTTTCACATGCCCATCTTCAAACGACGATTCCCAAGCAACTAAAAGAGTCTAACTATCGCTATAAGTTTCAGAATCTGCGGAATATATTCTAGTTTCATAATAACCGCACCGGATATTTTGCACGGTGAAACTTTGGGCCCGGGGGGCGTTTTTACGCGGACTTTCGGCAGCCGTCCTGCGCTCTCAAAATTTTTTTCGCAGTTTCACATGCCCATCTTCAAACGACGATTCCCAAGCAACTAAAAGAGTCTAACTATCGCTATACGTTTCTGAATCTGCGGAATATATTCTAGTTTCATAATAACCGCACCGGATATTTTGCACGGTGAAACTTTGGGCCCGGGGGGCGTTTTTACGCGGACTTTCGGCAGCCGTCCTGCGCTCTCAAAATTTTTTTCGCAGTTTCACATGCCCATCTTCAAACGACGATTCCCAAGCAACTAAAAGAGTCTAACTATCGCTATACGTTTCAGAATCTGCGGAATATATTCTAGTTTCATAATAACTGCACCGGATATTTTGCACGGTGAAACTTTGGGCCCGGGGGGCGTTTTTACGCGGACTTTCGGCAGCCGTCCTGCGCTCTCAAAATTTTTTTCGCAGTTTCACATGCCCATCTTCAAACGACGATTCCCAAGCAACTAAAAGAGTCTAACTATCGCTATACGTTTCAGAATCTGCGGAATATATTCTAGTTTCATAATAACCGCACCGGATATTTTGCACGGTGAAACTTTGGGCCCGGGGGGCGTTTTTACGCGGACTTTCGGCAGCCGTCCTGCGCTCTCAAAATTTTTTTCGCAGTTTCACATGCCCATCTTCAAACGACGATTCCCAAGCAACTAAAAGAGTCTAACTATCGCTATAAGTTTCAGAATCTGCGGAATATATTCTAGTTTCATAATAACCGCACCGGATATTTTGCACGGTGAAACTTTGGGCCCGGGGGGCGTTTTTACGCGGACTTTCGGCAGCCGTCCTGCGCTCTCAAAATTTTTTTCGCAGTTTCACATGCCCATCTTCAAACGACGATTCCCAAGCAACTAAAAGAGTCTAACTATCGCTATACGTTTCAGAATCTGCGGAATATATTCTAGTTTCATAATAACCGCACCGGATATTTTGCACGGTGAAACGTTGGGCCCGGGGGGCGTTTTTACGCGGACTTTCGGCAGCCGTCCTGCGCTCTCAAAATTTTTTTCGCAGTTTCACATGCCCATCTTCAAACGACGATTCCCAAGCAACTAAAAGAGTCTAACTATCGCTATAAGTTTCAGAATCTGCGGAATATATTCTAGTTTCATAATAACCGCACCGGATATTTTGCACGGTGAAACTTTGGGCCCGGGGGGCGTTTTTACGCGGACTTTCGGCAGCCGTCCTGCGCTCTCAAAATTTTTTTCGCAGTTTCACATGCCCATCTTCAAACGACGATTCCCAAGCAACTAAAAGAGTCTAACTATCGCTATACGTTTCAGAATCTGCGGAATATATTCTAGTTTCATAATAACCGCACCGGATATTTTGCACGGTGAAACTTTGGGCCCGGGGGGCGTTTTTACGCGGACTTTCGGCAGCCGTCCTGCGCTCTCAAAATTTTTTTCGCAGTTTCACATGCCCATCTTCAAACGACGATTCCCAAGCAACTAAAAGAGTCTAACTATCGCTATAAGTTTCAGAATCTGCGGAATATATTCTAGTTTCATAATAACCGCACCGGATATTTTGCACGGTGAAACTTTGGGCCGGGGGGCGTTTTTACGCGGACTTTCGGCAGCCGTCCTGCGCTCTCAAAATTTTTTTCGCAGTTTCACATGCCCATCTTCAAACGACGATTCCCAAGCAACTAAAAGAGTCTAACTATCGCTATACGTTTCAGAATCTGCGGAATATATTCTAGTTTCATAATAACCGCACCGGATATTTTGCACGGTGAAACTTTGGGCCCGGGGGGCGTTTTTACGCGGACTTTCGGCAGCCGTCCTGCGCTCTCAAAATTTTTTTCGCAGTTTCACATGCCCATCTTCAAACGACGATTCCCAAGCAACTAAAAGAGTCTAACTATCGCTATAAGTTTCAGAATCTGCGGAATATATTCTAGTTTCATAATAACCGCACCGGATATTTTGCACGGTGAAACTTTGGGCCCGGGGGGCGTTTTTACGCGGACTTTCGGCAGCCGTCCTGCGCTCTCAAAATTTTTTTCGCAGTTTCACATGCCCATCTTCAAACGACGATTCCCAAGCAACTAAAAGAGTCTAACTATCGCTATACGTTTCTGAATCTGCGGAATATATTCTAGTTTCATAATAACCGCACCGGATATTTTGCACGGTGAAACTTTGGGCCCGGGGGGCGTTTTTACGCGGACTTTCGGCAGCCGTCCTGCGCTCTCAAAATTTTTTTCGCAGTTTCACATGCCCATCTTCAAACGACGATTCCCAAGCAACTAAAAGAGTCTAACTATCGCTATAAGTTTCAGAATCTGCGGAATATATTCTAGTTTCGTAATAACCGCACCGGATATTTTGCACGGTGAAACTTTGGGCCCGGGGGGCGTTTTTACGCGGACTTTCGGCAGCCGTCCTGCGCTCTCAAAATTTTTTTCGCAGTTTCACATGCCCATCTTCAAACGACGATTCCCAAGCAACTAAAAGAGTCTAACTATCGCTATACGTTTCAGAATCTGCGGAATATATTCTAGTTTCATAATAACCGCACCGGATATTTTGCACGGTGAAACTTTGGGCCCGGGGGGCGTTTTTACGCGGACTTTCGGCAGCCGTCCTGCGCTCTCAAAATTTTTTTCGCAGTTTCACATGCCCATCTTCAAACGACGATTCCCAAGCAACTAAAAGAGTCTAACTATCGCTATAAGTTTCAGAATCTGCGGAATATATTCTAGTTTCATAATAACCGCACCGGATATTTTGCACGGTGAAACTTTGGGCCCGGGGGGCGTTTTTACGCGGACTTTCGGCAGCCGTCCTGCGCTCTCAAAATTTTTTTCGCAGTTTCACATGCCCATCTTCAAACGACGATTCCCAAGCAACTAAAAGAGTCTAACTATCGCTATAAGTTTCAGAATCTGCGGAATATATTCTAGTTTCATAATAACCGCACCGGATATTTTGCACGGTGAAACTTTGGGCCCGGGGGGCGTTTTTACGCGGACTTTCGGCAGCCGTCCTGCGCTCTCAAAATTTTTTTCGCAGTTTCACATGCCCATCTTCAAACGACGATTCCCAAGCAACTAAAAGAGTCTAACTATCGCTATACGTTTCAGAATCTGCGGAATATATTCTAGTTTCATAATAACCGCACCGGATATTTTGCACGGTGAAACTTTGGGCCCGGGGGGCGTTTTTACGCGGACTTTCGGCAGCCGTCCTGCGCTCTCAAAATTTTTTTCGCAGTTTCACATGCCCATCTTCAAACGACGATTCCCAAGCAACTAAAAGAGTCTAACTATCGCTATAAGTTTCAGAATCTGCGGAATATATTCTAGTTTCATAATAACCGCACCGGATATTTTGCACGGTGAAACTTTGGGCCCGGGGGGCGTTTTTACGCGGACTTTCGGCAGCCGTCCTGCGCTCTCAAAATTTTTTTCGCAGTTTCACATGCCCATCTTCAAACGACGATTCCCAAGCAACTAAAAGAGTCTAACTATCGCTATAAGTTTCAGAATCTGCGGAATATATTCTAGTTTCATAATAACCGCACCGGATATTTTGCACGGTGAAACTTTGGGCCCGGGGGGCGTTTTTACGCGGACTTTCGGCAGCCGTCCTGCGCTCTCAAAATTTTTTTCGCAGTTTCACATGCCCATCTTCAAACGACGATTCCCAAGCAACTAAAAGAGTCTAACTATCGCTATAAGTTTCAGAATCTGCGGAATATATTCTAGTTTCATAATAACCGCACCGGATATTTTGCACGGTGAAACTTTGGGCCCGGGGGGCGTTTTTACGCGGACTTTCGGCAGCCGTCCTGCGCTCTCAAAATTTTTTTCGCAGTTTCACATGCCCATCTTCAAACGACGATTCCCAAGCAACTAAAAGAGTCTAACTATCGCTATAAGTTTCAGAATCTGCGGAATATATTCTAGTTTCATAATAACCGCACCGGATATTTTGCACGGTGAAACTTTGGGCCCGGGGGGCGTTTTTACGCGGACTTTCGGCAGCCGTCCTGCGCTCTCAAAATTTTTTTCGCAGTTTCACATGCCCATCTTCAAACGACGATTCCCAAGCAACTAAAAGAGTCTAACTATCGCTATACGTTTCAGAATCTGCGGAATATATTCTAGTTTCATAATAACCGCACCGGATATTTTGCACGGTGAAACTTTGGGCCCGGGGGGCGTTTTTACGCGGACTTTCGGCAGCCGTCCTGCGCTCTCAAAATTTTTTTCGCAGTTTCACATGCCCATCTTCAAACGACGATTCCCAAGCAACTAAAAGAGTCTAACTATCGCTATAAGTTTCAGAATCTGCGGAATATATTCTAGTTTCATAATAACCGCACCGGATATTTTGCACGGTGAAACTTTGGGCCCGGGGGGCGTTTTTACGCGGACTTTCGGCAGCCGTCCTGCGCTCTCAAAATTTTTTTCGCAGTTTCACATGCCCATCTTCAAACGACGATTCCCAAGCAACTAAAAGAGTCTAACTATCGCTATACGTTTCAGAATCTGCGGAATATATTCTAGTTTCATAATAACCGCACCGGATATTTTGCACGGTGAAACTTTGGGCCCGGGGGGCGTTTTTACGCGGACTTTCGGCAGCCGTCCTGCGCTCTCAAAATTTTTTTCGCAGTTTCACATGCCCATATTCAAACGACGATTCCCAAGCAACTAAAAGAGTCTAACTATCGCTATAAGTTTCAGAATCTGCGGAATATATTCTAGTTTCATAATAACCGCACCGGATATTTTGCACGGTGAAACTTTGGGCCCGGGGGGCGTTTTTACGCGGACTTTCGGCAGCCGTCCTGCGCTCTCAAAATTTTTTTCGCAGTTTCACATGCCCATCTTCAAACGACGATTCCCAAGCAACTAAAAGAGTCTAACTATCGCTATAAGTTTCAGAATCTGCGGAATATATTCTAGTTTCATAATAACCGCACCGGATATTTTGCACGGTGAAACTTTGGGCCCGGGGGGCGTTTTTACGCGGACTTTCGGCAGCCGTCCTGCGCTCTCAAAATTTTTTTCGCAGTTTCACATGCCCATCTTCAAACGACGATTCCCAAGCAACTAAAAGAGTCTAACTATCGCTATACGTTTCAGAATCTGCGGAATATATTCTAGTTTCATAATAACCGCACCGGATATTTTGCACGGTGAAACTTTGGGCCCGGGGGGCGTTTTTACGCGGACTTTCGGCAGCCGTCCTGCGCTCTCAAAATTTTTTTCGCAGTTTCACATGCCCATCTTCAAACGACGATTCCCAAGCAACTAAAAGAGTCTAACTATCGCTATAAGTTTCAGAATCTGCGGAATATATTCTAGTTTCATAATAACCGCACCGGATATTTTGCACGGTGAAACTTTGGGCCCGGGGGGCGTTTTTACGCGGACTTTCGGCAGCCGTCCTGCGCTCTCAAAATTTTTTTCGCAGTTTCACATGCCCATCTTCAAACGACGATTCCCAAGCAACTAAAAGAGTCTAACTATCGCTATAAGTTTCAGAATCTGCGGAATATATTCTAGTTTCATAATAACCGCACCGGATATTTTGCACGGTGAAACTTTGGCCCGGGGGGCGTTTTTACGCGGACTTTCGGCAGCCGTCCTGCGCTCTCAAAATTTTTTTCGCAGTTTCACATGCCATCTTCAAACGACGATTCCCAAGCAACTAAAAGAGTCTAACTATCGCTATAAGTTTCAGAATCTGCGGAATATATTCTAGTTTCATAATAACCGCACCGGATATTTTGCACGGTGAAACTTTGGGCCGGGGGGGCGTTTTTACGCGGACTTTCGGCAGCCGTCCTGCGCTCTCAAAATTTTTTTCGCAGTTTCACATGCCCATCTTCAAACGACGATTCCCAAGCAACTAAAAGAGTCTAACTATCGCTATACGTTTCAGAATCTGCGGAATATATTCTAGTTTCATAATAACCGCACCGGATATTTTGCACGGTGAAACTTTGGGCCCGGGGGGCGTTTTACGCGGACTTTCGGCAGCCGTCCTGCGCTCTCAAATTTTTTTCGCAGTTTCACATGCCCATCTTCAAACGACGATTCCCAAGCAACTAAAAGAGTCTAACTATCGCTATAAGTTTCAGAATCTGCGGAATATATTCTAGTTTCATAATAACCGCACCGGATATTTTGCACGGTGAAACTTTGGGCCCGGGGGCGTTTTTACGCGGACTTTCGGCAGCCGTCCTGCGCTCTCAAAATTTTTTTCGCAGTTTCACATGCCCATCTTCAAACGACGATTCCCAAGCAACTAAAAGAGTCTAACTATCGCTATACGTTTCAGAATCTGCGGAATATATTCTAGTTTCATAATAACCGCACCGGATATTTGCACGGTGAAACTTTGGGCCCGGGGGGCGTTTTTACGCGGACTTTCGGCAGCCGTCCTGCGCTCTCAAAATTTTTTTCGCAGTTTCACATGCCCATCTTCAAACGACGATTCCCAAGCAACTAAAAGAGTCTAACTATCGCTATAAGTTTCAGAATCTGCGGAATATATTCTAGTTTCATAATAACCGCACCGGATATTTTGCACGGTGAAACTTTGGGCCCGGGGGGCGTTTTTACGCGGACTTTCGGCAGCCGTCCTGCGCTCTCAAAATTTTTTTCGCAGTTTCACATGCCCATCTTCAAACGACGATTCCCAAGCAACTAAAAGAGTCTAACTATCGCTATACGTTTCAGAATCTGCGGAATATATTCTAGTTTCATAATAACCGCACCGGATATTTTGCACGGTGAAACTTTGGGCCCGGGGGGCGTTTTTACGCGGACTTTCGGCAGCCGTCCTGCGCTCTCAAAATTTTTTCGCAGTTTCACATGCCCATCTTCAAACGACGATTCCCAAGCAACTAAAAGAGTCTAACTATCGCTATAAGTTTCAGAATCTGCGGAATATATTCTAGTTTCATAATAACCGCACCGGATATTTTGCACGGTGAAACTTTGGGCCCGGGGGGCGTTTTTACGCGGACTTTCGGCAGCCGTCCTGCGCTCTCAAAATTTTTTTCGCAGTTTCACATGCCCATCTTCAAACGACGATTCCCAAGCAACTAAAAGAGTCTAACTATCGCTATACGTTTCAGAATCTGCGGAATATATTCTAGTTTCATAATAACCGCACCAGATATTTTGCACGGTGAAACTTTGGGCCCGGGGGGCGTTTTTACGCGGACTTTCGGCAGCCGTCCTGCGCTCTCAAAATTTTTTTCGCAGTTTCACATGCCCATCTTCAAACGACGATTCCCAAGCAACTAAAAGAGTCTAACTATCGCTATAAGTTTCAGAATCTGCGGAATATATTCTAGTTTCATAATAACCGCACCGGATATTTTGCACGGTGAAACTTTGGGCCCGGGGGGCGTTTTTACGCGGACTTTCGGCAGCCGTCCTGCGCTCTCAAAATTTTTTTCGCAGTTTCACATGCCCATCTTCAAACGACGATTCCCAAGCAACTAAAAGAGTCTAACTATCGCTATACGTTTCAGAATCTGCGGAATATATTCTAGTTTCATAATAACCGCACCGGATATTTTGCACTGTGAAACTTTGGGCCCGGGGGGCGTTTTTACGCGGACTTTTGGCAGCCGTCCTGCGCTCTCAAAATTTTTTTCGCAGTTTCACATGCCCATCTTCAAACGACGATTCCCAAGCAACTAAAAGAGTCTAACTATCGCTATAAGTTTCAGAATCTGCGGAATATATTCTAGTTTCATAATAACCGCACCGGATATTTTGCACGGTGAAACTTTGGGCCCGGGGGGCGTTTTTACGCGGACTTTCGGCAGCCGTCCTGCGCTCTCAAAATTTTTTTCGCAGTTTCACATGCCCATCTTCAAACGACGATTCCCAAGCAACTAAAAGAGTCTAACTATCGCTATAAGTTTCAGAATCTGCGGAATATATTCTAGTTTCATAATAACCGCACCGGATATTTTGCACGGTGAAACTTTGGGCCCGGGGGGCGTTTTTACGCGGACTTTCGGCAGCCGTCCTGCGCTCTCAAAATTTTTTTCGCAGTTTCACATGCCCATCTTCAAACGACGATTCCCAAGCAACTAAAAGAGTCTAACTATCGCTATACGTTTCAGAATCTGCGGAATATATTCTAGTTTCATAATAACCGCACCGGATATTTTGCACGGTGAAACTTTGGGCCCGGGGGGCGTTTTTACGCGGACTTTCGGCAGCCGTCCTGCGCTCTCAAAATTTTTTTCGCAGTTTCACATGCCCATCTTCAAACGACGATTCCCAAGCAACTAAAAGAGTCTAACTATCGCTATAAGTTTCAGAATCTGCGGAATATATTCTAGTTTCATAATAACCGCACCGGATATTTTGCACGGTGAAACTTTGGGCCCGGGGGGCGTTTTTACGCGGACTTTCGGCAGCCGTCCTGCGCTCTCAAAATTTTTTTCGCAGTTTCACATGCCCATCTTCAAACGACGATTCCCAAGCAACTAAAAGAGTCTAACTATCGCTATACGTTTCAGAATCTGCGGAATATATTCTAGTTTCATAATAACCGCACCGGATATTTTGCACGGTGAAACTTTGGGCCCGGGGGGCGTTTTTACGCGGACTTTCGGCAGCCGTCCTGCGCTCTCAAAATTTTTTTCGCAGTTTCACATGCCCATCTTCAAACGACGATTCCCAAGCAACTAAAAGAGTCTAACTATCGCTATAAGTTTCAGAATCTGCGGAATATATTCTAGTTTCATAATAACCGCACCGGATATTTTGCACGGTGAAACTTTGGGCCCGGGGGGCGTTTTTACGCGGACTTTCGGCAGCCGTCCTGCGCTCTCAAAATTTTTTTCGCAGTTTCACATGCCCATCTTCAAACGACGATTCCCAAGCAACTAAAAGAGTCTAACTATCGCTATAAGTTTCAGAATCTGCGGAATATATTCTAGTTTCATAATAACCGCACCGGATATTTTGCACGGTGAAACTTTGGGCCCGGGGGGCGTTTTTACGCGGACTTTCGGCAGCCGTCCTGCGCTCTCAAAATTTTTTTCGCAGTTTCACATGCCCATCTTCAAACGACGATTCCCAAGCAACTAAAAGAGTCTAACTATCGCTATACGTTTCAGAATCTGCGGAATATATTCTAGTTTCATAATAACCGCACCGGATATTTTGCACGGTGAAACTTTGGGCCCGGGGGGCGTTTTTACGCGGACTTTCGGCAGCCGTCCTGCGCTCTCAAAATTTTTTTCGCAGTTTCACATGCCCATCTTCAAACGACGATTCCCAAGCAACTAAAAGAGTCTAACTATCGCTATAAGTTTCAGAATCTGCGGAATATATTCTAGTTTCATAATAACCGCACCGGATATTTTGCACGGTGAAACTTTGGGCCCGGGGGGCGTTTTTACGCGGACTTTCGGCAGCCGTCCTGCGCTCTCAAAATTTTTTTCGCAGTTTCACATGCCCATCTTCAAACGACGATTCCCAAGCAACTAAAAGAGTCTAACTATCGCTATACGTTTCAGAATCTGCGGAATATATTCTAGTTTCATAATAACCGCACCGGATATTTTGCACGGTGAAACTTTGGGCCCGGGGGGCGTTTTTACGCGGACTTTCGGCAGCCGTCCTGCGCTCTCAAAATTTTTTTCGCAGTTTCACATGCCCATCTTCAAACGACGATTCCCAAGCAACTAAAAGAGTCTAACTATCGCTATACGTTTCAGAATCTGCGGAATATATTCTAGTTTCATAATAACCGCACCGGATATTTTGCACGGTGAAACTTTGGGCCCGGGGGGCGTTTTTACGCGGACTTTCGGCAGCCGTCCTGCGCTCTCAAAATTTTTTTCGCAGTTTCACATGCCCATCTTCAAACGACGATTCCCAAGCAACTAAAAGAGTCTAACTATCGCTATAAGTTTCAGAATCTGCGGAATATATTCTAGTTTCATAATAACCGCACCGGATATTTTGCACGGTGAAACTTTGGGCCCGGGGGGCGTTTTTACGCGGACTTTCGGCAGCCGTCCTGCGCTCTCAAAATTTTTTTCGCAGTTTCACATGCCCATCTTCAAACGACGATTCCCAAGCAACTAAAAGAGTCTAACTATCGCTATAAGTTTCAGAATCTGCGGAATATATTCTAGTTTCATAATAACCGCACCGGATATTTTGCACGGTGAAACTTTGGGCCCGGGGGGCGTTTTTACGCGGACTTTCGGCAGCCGTCCTGCGCTCTCAAAATTTTTTTCGCAGTTTCACATGCCCATCTTCAAACGACGATTCCCAAGCAACTAAAAGAGTCTAACTATCGCTATACGTTTCAGAATCTGCGGAATATATTCTAGTTTCATAATAACCGCACCGGATATTTTGCACGGTGAAACTTTGGGCCCGGGGGGCGTTTTTACGCGGACTTTCGGCAGCCGTCCTGCGCTCTCAAAATTTTTTTCGCAGTTTCACATGCCCATCTTCAAACGACGATTCCCAAGCAACTAAAAGAGTCTAACTATCGCTATAAGTTTCAGAATCTGCGGAATATATTCTAGTTTCATAATAACCGCACCGGATATTTTGCACGGTGAAACTTTGGGCACGGGGGGCGTTTTTACGCGGACTTTCGGCAGCCGTCCTGCGCTCTCAAAATTTTTTTCGCAGTTTCACATGCCCATCTTCAAACGACGATTCCCAAGCAACTAAAAGAGTCTAACTATCGCTATAAGTTTCAGAATCTGCGGAATATATTCTAGTTTCATAATAACCGCACCGGATATTTTGCACGGTGAAACTTTGGGCCCGGGGGGCGTTTTTACGCGGACTTTCGGCAGCCGTCCTGCGCTCTCAAAAATTTTTTCGCAGTTTCACATGCCCATCTTCAAACGACGATTCCCAAGCAACTAAAAGAGTCTAACTATCGCTATACGTTTCAGAATCTGCGGAATATATTCTAGTTTCATAATAACCGCACCGGATATTTTGCACGGTGAAACTTTGGGCCCGGGGGGCGTTTTTACGCGGACTTTCGGCAGCCGTCCTGCGCTCTCAAAATTTTTTTCGCAGTTTCACATGCCCATCTTCAAACGACGATTCCCAAGCAACTAAAAGAGTCTAACTATCGCTATACGTTTCAGAATCTGCGGAATATATTCTAGTTTCATAATAACCGCACCGGATATTTTGCACGGTGAAACTTTGGGCCCGGGGGGCGTTTTTACGCGGACTTTCGGCAGCCGTCCTGCGCTCTCAAAATTTTTTTCGCAGTTTCACATGCCCATCTTCAAACGACGATTCCCAAGCAACTAAAAGAGTCTAACTATCGCTATAAGTTTCAGAATCTGCGGAATATATTCTAGTTTCATAATAACCGCACCGGATATTTTGCACGGTGAAACTTTGGGCCCGGGGGGCGTTTTTACGCGGACTTTCGGCAGCCGTCCTGCGCTCTCAAAATTTTTTTCGCAGTTTCACATGCCCATCTTCAAACGACGATTCCCAAGCAACTAAAAGAGTCTAACTATCGCTATACGTTTCAGAATCTGCGGAATATATTCTAGTTTCATAAAAACCGCACCGGATATTTTGCACGGTGAAACTTTGGGCCCGGGGGGCGTTTTTACGCGGACTTTCGGCAGCCGTCCTGCGCTCTCAAAATTTTTTTCGCAGTTTCACATGCCCATCTTCAAACGACGATTCCCAAGCAACTAAAAGAGTCTAACTATCGCTATAAGTTTCAGAATCTGCGGAATATATTCTAGTTTCATAATAACCGCACCGGATATTTTGCACGGTGAAACTTTGGGCCCGGGGGGCGTTTTTACGCGGACTTTCGGCAGCCGTCCTGCGCTCTCAAAATTTTTTCGCAGTTTCACATGCCCATCTTCAAACGACGATTCCCAAGCAACTAAAAGAGTCTAACTATCGCTATAAGTTTCAGAATCTGCGGAATATATTCTAGTTTCATAATAACCGCACCGGATATTTTGCACGGTGAAACTTTGGGCCCGGGGGGCGTTTTTACGCGGACTTTCGGCAGCCGTCCTGCGCTCTCAAAATTTTTTTCGCAGTTTCACATGCCCATCTTCAAACGACGATTCCCAAGCAACTAAAAGAGTCTAACTATCGCTATACGTTTCAGAATCTGCGGAATATATTCTAGTTTCATAATAACGCACCGGATATTTTGCACGGTGAAACTTTGGGCCCGGGGGGCGTTTTTACGCGGACTTTCGGCAGCCGTCCTGCGCTCTCAAAATTTTTTTCGCAGTTTCACATGCCCATCTTCAAACGACGATTCCCAAGCAACTAAAAGAGTCTAACTATCGCTATAAGTTTCAGAATCTGCGGAATATATTCTAGTTTCATAATAACCGCACCGGATATTTTGCACGGTGAAACTTTGGGCCCGGGGGGCGTTTTTACGCGGACTTTCGGCAGCCGTCCTGCGCTCTCAAAATTTTTTTCGCAGTTTCACATGCCCATCTTCAAACGACGATTCCCAAGCAACTAAAAGAGTCTAACTATCGCTATACGTTTCAGAATCTGCGGAATATATTCTAGTTTCATAATAACCGCACCGGATATTTTGCACGGTGAAACTTTGGGCCCGGGGGGCGTTTTTACGCGGACTTTCGGCAGCCGTCCTGCGCTCTCAAAATTTTTTTCGCAGTTTCACATGCCCATCTTCAAACGACGATTCCCAAGCAACTAAAAGAGTCTAACTATCGCTATAAGTTTCAGAATCTGCGGAATATATTCTAGTTTCATAATAACCGCACCGGATATTTTGCACGGTGAAACTTTGGGCCCGGGGGGCGTTTTTACGCGGACTTTCGGCAGCCGTCCTGCGCTCTCAAAATTTTTTTCGCAGTTTCACATGCCCATCTTCAAACGACGATTCCCAAGCAACTAAAAGAGTCTAACTATCGCTATAAGTTTCAGAATCTGCGGAATATATTCTAGTTTCATAATAACCGCACCGGATATTTTGCACGGTTAAACTTTGGGCCCGGGGGGCGTTTTTACGCGGACTTTCGGCAGCCGTCCTGCGCTCTCAAAATTTTTTTCGCAGTTTCACATGCCCATCTTCAAACGACGATTCCCAAGCAACTAAAAGAGTCTAACTATCGCTATACGTTTCAGAATCTGCGGAATATATTCTAGTTTCATAATAACCGCACCGGATATTTTGCACGGTGAAACTTTGGGCCCGGGGGGCGTTTTTACGCGGACTTTCGGCAGCCGTCCTGCGCTCTCAAAATTTTTTTCGCAGTTTCACATGCCCATCTTCAAACGACGATTCCCAAGCAACTAAAAGAGTCTAACTATCGCTATAAGTTTCAGAATCTGCGGAATATATTCTAGTTTCATAATAACCGCACCGGATATTTTGCACGGTGAAACTTTGGGCCCGGGGGGCGTTTTTACGCGGACTTTCGGCAGCCGTCCTGCGCTCTCAAAATTTTTTTCGCAGTTTCACATGCCCATCTTCAAACGACGATTCCCAAGCAACTAAAAGAGTCTAACTATCGCTATAAGTTTCAGAATCTGCGGAATATATTCTAGTTTCATAATAACCGCACCGGATATTTTGCACGGTGAAACTTTGGGCCCGGGGGGCGTTTTTACGCGGACTTTCGGCAGCCGTCCTGCGCTCTCAAAATTTTTTTCGCAGTTTCACATGCCCATCTTCAAACGACGATTCCCAAGCAACTAAAAGAGTCTAACTATCGCTATAAGTTTCAGAATCTGCGGAATATATTCTAGTTTCATAATAACCGCACCGGATATTTTGCACGGTGAAACTTTGGGCCCGGGGGGCGTTTTTACGCGGACTTTCGGCAGCCGTCCTGCGCTCTCAAAATTTTTTTCGCAGTTTCACATGCCCATCTTCAAACGACGATTCCCAAGCAACTAAAAGAGTCTAACTATCGCTATAAGTTTCAGAATCTGCGGAATATATTCTAGTTTCATAATAACCGCACCGGATATTTTGCACGGTGAAACTTTGGGCCCGGGGGGCGTTTTTACGCGAACTTTCGGCAGCCGTCCTGCGCTCTCAAAATTTTTTTCGCAGTTTCACATGCCCATCTTCAAACGACGATTCCCAAGCAACTAAAAGAGTCTAACTATCGCTATACGTTTCAGAATCTGCGGAATATATTCTAGTTTCATAATAACCGCACCGGATATTTTGCACGGTGAAACTTTGGGCCCGGGGGGCGTTTTTACGCGGACTTTCGGCAGCCGTCCTGCGCTCTCAAAATTTTTTTCGCAGTTTCACATGCCCATCTTCAAACGACGATTCCCAAGCAACTAAAAGAGTCTAACTATCGCTATAAGTTTCAGAATCTGCGGAATATATTCTAGTTTCATAATAACCGCACCGGATATTTTGCACGGTGAAACTTTGGGCCCGGGGGGCGTTTTTACGCGGACTTTCGGCAGCCGTCCTGCGCTCTCAAAATTTTTTTCGCAGTTTCACATGCCCATCTTCAAACGACGATTCCCAAGCAACTAAAAGAGTCTAACTATCGCTATAAGTTTCAGAATCTGCGGAATATATTCTAGTTTCATAATAACCGCACCGGATATTTTGCACGGTGAAACTTTGGGCCCGGGGGGCGTTTTTACGCGGACTTTCGGCAGCCGTCCTGCGCTCTCAAAATTTTTTTCGCAGTTTCACATGCCCATCTTCAAACGACGATTCCCAAGCAACTAAAAGAGTCTAACTATCGCTATACGTTTCAGAATCTGCGGAATATATTCTAGTTTCATAATAACCGCACCGGATATTTTGCACGGTGAAACTTTGGGCCCGGGGGGCGTTTTTACGCGGACTTTCGGCAGCCGTCCTGCGCTCTCAAAATTTTTTTCGCAGTTTCACATGCCCATCTTCAAACGACGATTCCCAAGCAACTAAAAGAGTCTAACTATCGCTATAAGTTTCAGAATCTGCGGAATATATTCTAGTTTCATAATAACCGCACCGGATATTTTGCACGGTGAAACTTTGGGCCCGGGGGGCGTTTTTACGCGGACTTTCGGCAGCCGTCCTGCGCTCTCAAAATTTTTTTCGCAGTTTCACATGCCCATCTTCAAACGACGATTCCCAAGCAACTAAAAGAGTCTAACTATCGCTATACGTTTCAGAATCTGCGGAATATATTCTAGTTTCATAATAACCGCACCGGATATTTTGCACGGTGAAACTTTGGGCCCGGGGGGCGTTTTTACGCGGACTTTCGGCAGCCGTCCTGCGCTCTCAAAATTTTTTTCGCAGTTTCACATGCCCATCTTCAAACGACGATTCCCAAGCAACTAAAAGAGTCTAACTATCGCTATAAGTTTCAGAATCTGCGGAATATATTCTAGTTTCATAATAACCGCACCGGATATTTTGCACGGTGAAACTTTGGGCCCGGGGGGCGTTTTTACGCGGACTTTCGGCAGCCGTCCTGCGCTCTCAAAATTTTTTTCGCAGTTTCACATGCCCATCTTCAAACGACGATTCCCAAGCAACTAAAAGAGTCTAACTATCGCTATAAGTTTCAGAATCTGCGGAATATATTCTAGTTTCATAATAACCGCACCGGATATTTTGCACGGTGAAACTTTGGGCCCGGGGGGCGTTTTTACGCGGACTTTCGGCAGCCGTCCTGCGCTCTCAAAATTTTTTTCGCAGTTTCACATGCCCATCTTCAAACGACGATTCCCAAGCAACTAAAAGAGTCTAACTATCGCTATACGTTTCAGAATCTGCGGAATATATTCTAGTTTCATAATAACCGCACCGGATATTTTGCACGGTGAAACTTTGGGCCCGGGGGGCGTTTTTACGCGGACTTTCGGCAGCCGTCCTGCGCTCTCAAAATTTTTTTCGCAGTTTCACATGCCCATCTTCAAACGACGATTCCCAAGCAACTAAAAGAGTCTAACTATCGCTATACGTTTCAGAATCTGCGGAATATATTCTAGTTTCATAATAACCGCACCGGATATTTTGCACGGTGAAACTTTGGGCCCGGGGGGCGTTTTTACGCGGACTTTCGGCAGCCGTCCTGCGCTCTCAAAATTTTTTTCGCAGTTTCACATGCCCATCTTCAAACGACGATTCCCAAGCAACTAAAAGAGTCTAACTATCGCTATAAGTTTCAGAATCTGCGGAATATATTCTAGTTTCATAATAACCGCACCGGATATTTTGCACGGTGAAACTTTGGGCCCGGGGGGCGTTTTTACGCGGACTTTCGGCAGCCGTCCTGCGCTCTCAAAATTTTTTTCGCAGTTTCACATGCCCATCTTCAAACGACGATTCCCAAGCAACTAAAAGAGTCTAACTATCGCTATAAGTTTCAGAATCTGCGGAATATATTCTAGTTTCATAATAACCGCACCGGATATTTTGCACGGTGAAACTTTGGGCCCGGGGGGCGTTTTTACGCGGACTTTCGGCAGCCGTCCTGCGCTCTCAAAATTTTTTTCGCAGTTTCACATGCCCATCTTCAAACGACGATTCCCAAGCAACTAAAAGAGTCTAACTATCGCTATAAGTTTCAGAATCTGCGGAATATATTCTAGTTTCATAATAACCGCACCGGATATTTTGCACGGTGAAACTTTGGGCCCGGGGGGCGTTTTTACGCGGACTTTCGGCAGCCGTCCTGCGCTCTCAAAATTTTTTTCGCAGTTTCACATGCCCATCTTCAAACGACGATTCCCAAGCAACTAAAAGAGTCTAACTATCGCTATACGTTTCAGAATCTGCGGAATATATTCTAGTTTCATAATAACCGCACCGGATATTTTGCACGGTGAAACTTTGGGCCCGGGGGGCGTTTTTACGCGGACTTTCGGCAGCCGTCCTGCGCTCTCAAAATTTTTTTCGCAGTTTCACATGCCCATCTTCAAACGACGATTCCCAAGCAACTAAAAGAGTCTAACTATCGCTATACGTTTCAGAATCTGCGGAATATATTCTAGTTTCATAATAACCGCACCGGATATTTTGCACGGTGAAACTTTGGGCCCGGGGGGCGTTTTTACGCGGACTTTCGGCAGCCGTCCTGCGCTCTCAAAATTTTTTTCGCAGTTTCACATGCCCATCTTCAAACGACGATTCCCAAGCAACTAAAAGAGTCTAACTATCGCTATAAGTTTCAGAATCTGCGGAATATATTCTAGTTTCATAATAACCGCACCGGATATTTTGCACGGTGAAACTTTGGGCCCGGGGGGCGTTTTTACGCGGACTTTCGGCAGCCGTCCTGCGCTCTCAAAATTTTTTTCGCAGTTTCACATGCCCATCTTCAAACGACGATTCCCAAGCAACTAAAAGAGTCTAACTATCGCTATAAGTTTCAGAATCTGCGGAATATATTCTAGTTTCATAATAACCGCACCGGATATTTTGCACGGTGAAACTTTGGGCCCGGGGGGCGTTTTTACGCGGACTTTCGGCAGCCGTCCTGCGCTCTCAAAATTTTTTTCGCAGTTTCACATGCCCATCTTCAAACGACGATTCCCAAGCAACTAAAAGAGTCTAACTATCGCTATAAGTTTCAGAATCTGCGGAATATATTCTAGTTTCATAATAACCGCACCGGATATTTTGCACGGTGAAACTTTGGGCCCGGGGGGCGTTTTTACGCGGACTTTCGGCAGCCGTCCTGCGCTCTCAAAATTTTTTTCGCAGTTTCACATGCCCATCTTCAAACGACGATTCCCAAGCAACTAAAAGAGTCTAACTATCGCTATAAGTTTCAGAATCTGCGGAATATATTCTAGTTTCATAATAACCGCACCGGATATTTTGCACGGTGAAACTTTGGGCCCGGGGGGCGTTTTTACGCGGACTTTCGGCAGCCGTCCTGCGCTCTCAAAATTTTTTTCGCAGTTTCACATGCCCATCTTCAAACGACGATTCCCAAGCAACTAAAAGAGTCTAACTATCGCTATAAGTTTCAGAATCTGCGGAATATATTCTAGTTTCATAATAACCGCACCGGATATTTTGCACGGTGAAACTTTGGGCCCGGGGGGCGTTTTTACGCGGACTTTCGGCAGCCGTCCTGCGCTCTCAAAATTTTTTTCGCAGTTTCACATGCCCATCTTCAAACGACGATTCCCAAGCAACTAAAAGAGTCTAACTATCGCTATAAGTTTCAGAATCTGCGGAATATATTCTAGTTTCATAATAACCGCACCGGATATTTTGCACGGTGAAACTTTGGGCCCGGGGGGCGTTTTTACGCGGACTTTCGGCAGCCGTCCTGCGCTCTCAAAATTTTTTTCGCAGTTTCACATGCCCATCTTCAAACGACGATTCCCAAGCAACTAAAAGAGTCTAACTATCGCTATAAGTTTCAGAATCTGCGGAATATATTCTAGTTTCATAATAACCGCACCGGATATTTTGCACGGTGAAACTTTGGGCCCGGGGGGCGTTTTTACGCGGACTTTCGGCAGCCGTCCTGCGCTCTCAAAATTTTTTTCGCAGTTTCACATGCCCATCTTCAAACGACGATTCCCAAGCAACTAAAAGAGTCTAACTATCGCTATAAGTTTCAGAATCTGCGGAATATATTCTAGTTTCATAATAACCGCACCGGATATTTTGCACGGTGAAACTTTGGGCCCGGGGGGCGTTTTTACGCGGACTTTCGGCAGCCGTCCTGCGCTCTCAAAATTTTTTTCGCAGTTTCACATGCCCATCTTCAAACGACGATTCCCAAGCAACTAAAAGAGTCTAACTATCGCTATAAGTTTCAGAATCTGCGGAATATATTCTAGTTTCATAATAACCGCACCGGATATTTTGCACGGTGAAACTTTGGGCCCGGGGGGCGTTTTTACGCGGACTTTCGGCAGCCGTCCTGCGCTCTCAAAATTTTTTTCGCAGTTTCACATGCCCATCTTCAAACGACGATTCCCAAGCAACTAAAAGAGTCTAACTATCGCTATAAGTTTCAGAATCTGCGGAATATATTCTAGTTTCATAATAACCGCACCGGATATTTTGCACGGTGAAACTTTGGGCCCGGGGGGCGTTTTTACGCGGACTTTCGGCAGCCGTCCTGCGCTCTCAAAATTTTTTTCGCAGTTTCACATGCCCATCTTCAAACGACGATTCCCAAGCAACTAAAAGAGTCTAACTATCGCTATAAGTTTCAGAATCTGCGGAATATATTCTAGTTTCATAATAACCGCACCGGATATTTTGCACGGTGAAACTTTGGGCCCGGGGGGCGTTTTTACGCGGACTTTCGGCAGCCGTCCTGCGCTCTCAAAATTTTTTTCGCAGTTTCACATGCCCATCTTCAAACGACGATTCCCAAGCAACTAAAAGAGTCTAACTATCGCTATAAGTTTCAGAATCTGCGGAATATATTCTAGTTTCATAATAACCGCACCGGATATTTTGCACGGTGAAACTTTGGGCCCGGGGGGCGTTTTTACGCGGACTTTCGGCAGCCGTCCTGCGCTCTCAAAATTTTTTTCGCAGTTTCACATGCCCATCTTCAAACGACGATTCCCAAGCAACTAAAAGAGTCTAACTATCGCTATACGTTTCAGAATCTGCGGAATATATTCTAGTTTCATAATAACCGCACCGGATATTTTGCACGGTGAAACTTTGGGCCCGGGGGGCGTTTTTACGCGGACTTTCGGCAGCCGTCCTGCGCTCTCAAAATTTTTTTCGCAGTTTCACATGCCCATCTTCAAACGACGATTCCCAAGCAACTAAAAGAGTCTAACTATCGCTATAAGTTTCAGAATCTGCGGAATATATTCTAGTTTCATAATAACCGCACCGGATATTTTGCACGGTGAAACTTTGGGCCCGGGGGGCGTTTTTACGCGGACTTTCGGCAGCCGTCCTGCGCTCTCAAAATTTTTTTCGCAGTTTCACATGCCCATCTTCAAACGACGATTCCCAAGCAACTAAAAGAGTCTAACTATCGCTATAAGTTTCAGAATCTGCGGAATATATTCTAGTTTCATAATAACCGCACCGGATATTTTGCACGGTGAAACTTTGGGCCCGGGGGGCGTTTTTACGCGGACTTTCGGCAGCCGTCCTGCGCTCTCAAAATTTTTTTCGCAGTTTCACATGCCCATCTTCAAACGACGATTCCCAAGCAACTAAAAGAGTCTAACTATCGCTATACGTTTCAGAATCTGCGGAATATATTCTAGTTTCATAATAACCGCACCGGATATTTTGCACGGTGAAACTTTGGGCCCGGGGGGCGTTTTTACGCGGACTTTCGGCAGCCGTCCTGCGCTCTCAAAATTTTTTTCGCAGTTTCACATGCCCATCTTCAAACGACGATTCCCAAGCAACTAAAAGAGTCTAACTATCGCTATAAGTTTCAGAATCTGCGGAATATATTCTAGTTTCATAATAACCGCACCGGATATTTTGCACGGTGAAACTTTGGGCCCGGGGGGCGTTTTTACGCGGACTTTCGGCAGCCGTCCTGCGCTCTCAAAATTTTTTTCGCAGTTTCACATGCCCATCTTCAAACGACGATTCCCAAGCAACTAAAAGAGTCTAACTATCGCTATAAGTTTCAGAATCTGCGGAATATATTCTAGTTTCATAATAACCGCACCGGATATTTTGCACGGTGAAACTTTGGGCCCGGGGGGCGTTTTTACGCGGACTTTCGGCAGCCGTCCTGCGCTCTCAAAATTTTTTTCGCAGTTTCACATGCCCATCTTCAAACGACGATTCCCAAGCAACTAAAAGAGTCTAACTATCGCTATACGTTTCAGAATCTGCGGAATATATTCTAGTTTCATAATAACCGCACCGGATATTTTGCACGGTGAAACTTTGGGCCCGGGGGGCGTTTTTACGCGGACTTTCGGCAGCCGTCCTGCGCTCTCAAAATTTTTTTCGCAGTTTCACATGCCCATCTTCAAACGACGATTCCCAAGCAACTAAAAGAGTCTAACTATCGCTATACGTTTCAGAATCTGCGGAATATATTCTAGTTTCATAATAACCGCACCGGATATTTTGCACGGTGAAACTTTGGGCCCGGGGGGCGTTTTTACGCGGACTTTCGGCAGCCGTCCTGCGCTCTCAAAATTTTTTTCGCAGTTTCACATGCCCATCTTCAAACGACGATTCCCAAGCAACTAAAAGAGTCTAACTATCGCTATAAGTTTCAGAATCTGCGGAATATATTCTAGTTTCATAATAACCGCACCGGATATTTTGCACGGTGAAACTTTGGGCCCGGGGGGCGTTTTTACGCGGACTTTCGGCAGCCGTCCTGCGCTCTCAAAATTTTTTTCGCAGTTTCACATGCCCATCTTCAAACGACGATTCCCAAGCAACTAAAAGAGTCTAACTATCGCTATACGTTTCAGAATCTGCGGAATATATTCTAGTTTCATAATAACCGCACCGGATATTTTGCACTGTGAAACTTTGGGCCCGGGGGGCGTTTTTACGCGGACTTTCGGCAGCCGTCCTGCGCTCTCAAAATTTTTTTCGCAGTTTCACATGCCCATCTTCAAACGACGATTCCCAAGCAACTAAAAGAGTCTAACTATCGCTATAAGTTTCAGAATCTGCGGAATATATTCTAGTTTCATAATAACCGCACCGGATATTTTGCACGGTGAAACTTTGGGCCCGGGGGGCGTTTTTACGCGGACTTTCGGCAGCCGTCCTGCGCTCTCAAAATTTTTTTCGCAGTTTCACATGCCCATCTTCAAACGACGATTCCCAAGCAACTAAAAGAGTCTAACTATCGCTATAAGTTTCAGAATCTGCGGAATATATTCTAGTTTCATAATAACCGCACCGGATATTTTGCACGGTGAAACTTTGGGCCCGGGGGGCGTTTTTACGCGGACTTTCGGCAGCCGTCCTGCGCTCTCAAAATTTTTTTCGCAGTTTCACATGCCCATCTTCAAACGACGATTCCCAAGCAACTAAAAGAGTCTAACTATCGCTATACGTTTCAGAATCTGCGGAATATATTCTAGTTTCATAATAACCGCACCGGATATTTTGCACGGTGAAACTTTGGGCCCGGGGGGCGTTTTTACGCGGACTTTCGGCAGCCGTCCTGCGCTCTCAAAATTTTTTTCGCAGTTTCACATGCCCATCTTCAAACGACGATTCCCAAGCAACTAAAAGAGTCTAACTATCGCTATAAGTTTCAGAATCTGCGGAATATATTCTAGTTTCATAATAACCGCACCGGATATTTTGCACGGTGAAACTTTGGGCCCGGGGGGCGTTTTTACGCGGACTTTCGGCAGCCGTCCTGCGCTCTCAAAATTTTTTTCGCAGTTTCACATGCCCATCTTCAAACGACGATTCCCAAGCAACTAAAAGAGTCTAACTATCGCTATACGTTTCAGAATCTGCGGAATATATTCTAGTTTCATAATAACCGCACCGGATATTTTGCACGGTGAAACTTTGGGCCCGGGGGGCGTTTTTACGCGGACTTTCGGCAGCCGTCCTGCGCTCTCAAAATTTTTTTCGCAGTTTCACATGCCCATCTTCAAACGACGATTCCCAAGCAACTAAAAGAGTCTAACTATCGCTATAAGTTTCAGAATCTGCGGAATATATTCTAGTTTCATAATAACCGCACCGGATATTTTGCACGGTGAAACTTTGGGCCCGGGGGGCGTTTTTACGCGGACTTTCGGCAGCCGTCCTGCGCTCTCAAAATTTTTTTCGCAGTTTCACATGCCCATCTTCAAACGACGATTCCCAAGCAACTAAAAGAGTCTAACTATCGCTATAAGTTTCAGAATCTGCGGAATATATTCTAGTTTCATAATAACCGCACCGGATATTTTGCACGGTGAAACTTTGGGCCCGGGGGGCGTTTTTACGCGGACTTTCGGCAGCCGTCCTGCGCTCTCAAAATTTTTTTCGCAGTTTCACATGCCCATCTTCAAACGACGATTCCCAAGCAACTAAAAGAGTCTAACTATCGCTATACGTTTCAGAATCTGCGGAATATATTCTAGTTTCATAATAACCGCACCGGATATTTTGCACGGTGAAA
Organism: Salticus scenicus; assembly: GCA_963930645.1. Lineage (NCBI taxonomy): Eukaryota > Metazoa > Arthropoda > Arachnida > Araneae > Salticidae > Salticus > Salticus scenicus. Next base: position 55,488 of record CAWVNO010001070.1, read on the forward strand.
CTTTGGGCCCGGGGGGCGTTTTTACGCGGACTTTCGGCAGCCGTCCTGCGCTCTCAAAATTTTTTTCGCAGTTTCACATGCCCATCTTCAAACGACGATTCCCAAGCAACTAAAAGAGTCTAACTATCGCTATAAGTTTCAGAATCTGCGGAATATATTCTAGTTTCATAATAACCGCACCGGATATTTTGCACGGTGAAACTTTGGGCCCGGGGGGCGTTTTTACGCGGACTTTCGGCAGCCGTCCTGCGCTCTCAAAATTTTTTTCGCAGTTTCACATGCCCATCTTCAAACGACGATTCCCAAGCAACTAAAAGAGTCTAACTATCGCTATAAGTTTCAGAATCTGCGGAATATATTCTAGTTTCATAATAACCGCACCGGATATTTTGCACGGTGAAACTTTGGGCCCGGGGGGCGTTTTTACGCGGACTTTCGGCAGCCGTCCTGCGCTCTCAAAATTTTTTTCGCAGTTTCACATGCCCATCTTCAAACGACGATTCCCAAGCAACTAAAAGAGTCTAACTATCGCTATACGTTTCAGAATCTGCGGAATATATTCTAGTTTCATAATAACCGCACCGGATATTTTGCACGGTGAAACTTTGGGCCCGGGGGGCGTTTTTACGCGGACTTTCGGCAGCCGTCCTGCGCTCTCAAAATTTTTTTCGCAGTTTCACATGCCCATCTTCAAACGACGATTCCCAAGCAACTAAAAGAGTCTAACTATCGCTATACGTTTCAGAATCTGCGGAATATATTCTAGTTTCATAATAACCGCACCGGATATTTTGCACGGTGAAACTTTGGGCCCGGGGGGCGTTTTTACGCGGACTTTCGGCAGCCGTCCTGCGCTCTCAAAATTTTTTTCGCAGTTTCACATGCCCATCTTCAAACGACGATTCCCAAGCAACTAAAAGAGTCTAACTATCGCTATAAGTTTCAGAATCTGCGGAATATATTCTAGTTTCATAATAACCGCACCGGATATTTTGCACGGTGAAACTTTGGGCCCGGGGGGCGTTTTTACGCGGACTTTCGGCAGCCGTCCTGCGCTCTCAAAATTTTTTTCGCAGTTTCACATGCCCATCTTCAAACGACGATTCCCAAGCAACTAAAAGAGTCTAACTATCGCTATACGTTTCAGAATCTGCGGAATATATTCTAGTTTCATAATAACCGCACCGGATATTTTGCACGGTGAAACTTTGGGCCCGGGGGGCGTTTTTACGCGGACTTTCGGCAGCCGTCCTGCGCTCTCAAAATTTTTTTCGCAGTTTCACATGCCCATCTTCAAACGACGATTCCCAAGCAACTAAAAGAGTCTAACTATCGCTATACGTTTCAGAATCTGCGGAATATATTCTAGTTTCATAATAACCGCACCGGATATTTTGCACGGTGAAACTTTGGGCCCGGGGGGCGTTTTTACGCGGACTTTCGGCAGCCGTCCTGCGCTCTCAAAATTTTTTTCGCAGTTTCACATGCCCATCTTCAAACGACGATTCCCAAGCAACTAAAAGAGTCTAACTATCACTATAAGTTTCAGAATCTGCGGAATATATTCTAGTTTCATAATAACCGCACCGGATATTTTGCACGGTGAAACTTTGGGCCCGGGGGGCGTTTTTACGCGGACTTTCGGCAGCCGTCCTGCGCTCTCAAAATTTTTTTCGCAGTTTCACATGCCCATCTTCAAACGACGATTCCCAAGCAACTAAAAGAGTCTAACTATCGCTATACGTTTCAGAATCTGCGGAATATATTCTAGTTTCATAATAACCGCACCGGATATTTTGCACGGTGAAACTTTGGGCCCGGGGGGCGTTTTTACGCGGACTTTCGGCAGCCGTCCTGCGCTCTCAAAATTTTTTTCGCAGTTTCACATGCCCATCTTCAAACGACGATTCCCAAGCAACTAAAAGAGTCTAACTATCGCTATAAGTTTCAGAATCTGCGGAATATATTCTAGTTTCATAATAACCGCACCGGATATTTTGCACGGTGAAACTTTGGGCCCGGGGGGCGTTTTTACGCGGACTTTCGGCAGCCGTCCTGCGCTCTCAAAATTTTTTTCGCAGTTTCACATGCCCATCTTCAAACGACGATTCCCAA